>JAAAKO020006416.1:0-19550 GCA_010015015.2 Bolitophila cinerea | reverse complement strand
TATCATTTGGCCAATCGTGTTTCAGCCAATCGTGTTTCGGATAATCGTGATTCGACAAACTGAAATTCAGTCAATCGTGTTTCGGCCAATCGAAATTCATCCAATCATGATTCTGCCAATCGTATCAGTCGGCCAATCGTAATTCGGCCAATCGTATCATTCTAACAATCGAGAATTGTGCAATCGTGATTCGTCCTTATTAATCGGCCAATCATGATTCGGGCAATCGGTTTTTGGCGAATCGAGAAACGAGATGCAAAAGATAGTAAAAATTAAATACAAAATACTATCGTTCTTTTTAAATGTCTCACGGTCGCGCATTGAGCTTGAAGTTTAGACAATTTTCTATTTTTTTTAAATTGACACTTAAACTAAGATAACTTGTCACTTAATGGTTACATCGAAAAAATACGTTCAAAGGGATTATAATAAAAATTATTTTAAAAAATATGTCCATACATGGTTTTTAAAAAAAGTGTATTTAAAACCTATACTGAAATTTTTTTTTTTTTTATATATATATTTTTTTTTTAAATTAATTCAACTTAAAAACTGTGTGTACTATATAAAAAATGTTTCCCAGAAAGATATAAATGGTTTTTTAGAAACTACACTGAAATTACACTTGAAGATTTTTAAAAAAATATCATTTTAAAAAAATTAGGCATAAAAAACCCTAATTAATTAGATAATCCCTTTAAATTCGGTTGGTGATAATCAAGTCACAAATTATATAAATTATATTATAGTGAAAAATTAATTAATAAATTATACAATGGAAAGTGCTAACACCAGGTCATGCAAGATGCCCATTTCTAGGATCATATGGACCTATTCCAGTTAATTAATTATCAACTATATAAGAAAAATGTTATGCCACATTTTATATTCATAAATTGAAGTCAATCTTTCACGAACAGACTTTCTATCAGTTGCGGAACAATTATGGAAGAAGTCGTAAATTTCCACCGTGTTGTATCAATAAATTGTGGCAATCATGAAAGATCATCTTCAAAAGAGTTCGGTTTTTACTAAAGCTAGTTACTCCTGCCTATAAAATAAAGGTAACTCAGTTTATAGAAGATTGTTTCAAACTATTCGACATTGCAACATGCAAATGCAAAGACAATCGTATTTGCACAAAAGAGCGCAAGGTTCCGAATGCTGAACCAGAGTTCTTAGAGGACCAAAGAAATAGGCGCAATATGTATATCGGGTTCACAATACATTGGCCATGTTGTCCCAGAATCAGGTTCAGCCGGAAACATTATGAATTCAATCCATTCATTTCTAACTGATAACTCCATTTCGAACAATGACTTGATGACAGGATGGAAAGGAGGAGTGATAGTACATTTGGAAAAAGCTAAACAAATTACTCCAATGGTTAGTATGTCAATTGCGTGCAAATGAACTTCCTCTTCGTCATCTAAATGTCCGCCTAGATGGTGATACAAGTGGTCCGAGTGGGTTTTCTGGCCCAATTGGTAAGGCTTTGAAAGACTGTGACAAATTTCCGATTCTGCCATTCGATCCAATTAGCTATGAAGATGTTCCTAAAAGATCTTAGTACTGATCAACAATACAATACCTATATAATATAGGTCTTGCTGTTATATCTGGCTTTTACCCTGAAAGTATCTCGAGAAGAAGTCCTGGCAAGATCTTTGACGACTGCTCATCGGATATTGCTAAAAAATGTTGCAACCAGTGAACCATCTATTAATTTAAATTGGCTACATTTGTCGTTAAAGTATATGCTCGATGTTGGTTCAACATAAAATCCAATCCTTCATGCTTCAATGGGGCCAAACATCTTCACGATGCGATTAAATTTAGTCTTTCTTCCTGATTCCATAAAATCGATAATAGATCCTGGGATACAAAATAATGTATATTTCAGGCACTGTGATAACATTTTACTCGGAATGATGATTTACTCTCGTCTCGCCGTGTCATTTAATGTCCGTTTACTAAATTTTAATGCAGGTGACTATTATGGCCTGGTGGACTGGAAAGATGTTTATTCATCGACGAGCAAATAAAAAAATGTTTCAAAACCAGGGACAGAACTTGGGGATCTCATTAAAGGAATTCCATGCCACTCACAGGCGGTTGAAAGGGTAATTAAAAGAAATGCGATGGAGTTGTTCGAAATAAACAAATGTATCTAGAAACATGGACCAAATTAAAATAAAATATAAATAAATAAATAATATAATATTTGTAAATATTAGGAAGAAAATATGAAATCATTTTATTTTTTCAGCGTAGATTCTTAAATATGCATTTTTTTTAAAAACCATGTATGGGCAACTTTTAATAAATTTATTAGGCTATTTTGTTTGGGTTTATATAGTACACACATTTTTGAAGTTATATTAATTTAAAAAAAATATATAAAAATAAAATAAAAAACAAAAAAATATTTTTCAGTGTCGATTTTTAAATACACTTATCTTTTAAAAAAACATGTATAGAGTTGTTTTGAAATCTATTTTTCCTAGCCATATTGATGATTGATGTAACCATCAAGTGACACGTTATTTTAGTTAAAGTGTCAATTTTTGAAAAAAATAGCAAATTGTCAAAACTTCAAGCTCAATGCGCGACCGAAAAACATTAAAAAAAAAAACGTTAATTTTTTTATGATTTTTTCGCATCTTTTGCGTACACAGGCCAATTTAATTTTTGAGTTTTTAAAAATGAATCCACACTAACTTACATAGAATACATTTATATGTCCAATTCTTTTATGCGAGTCAATATTTTGTGCCATCGAAAAATCTGTATTTAAAAAGAAAATATATAGCAATATCACACAAGACTGTCCCACACATTTTCGCAATAATATATAATAAAATATATGGCGATAGTGACATTTTCTCATTCGAGCCAAAAGCCACAAAAAACACTCTCTATACATAATTAATGTTCTATATATCTATTTCTAAATAGTACCTGCTGTCCGGCTACGTTAAATAATGTGTTTGCAATTTAACATCGGTTTAAGCTTTAATCAGTTGGCCACAGACGCGCGAACACACATACATACACTTTTATGTAGTATAATATATTATACACCAGCGCGCACACATACACATACAAATTTAAAAGCAATATATATATATACAATGGTTGACATCCGTCATATACATATACCTATTTAGCTATAATATAGAAATCAAATACGAGATTAGCACATTTAGAACCTGTTGCATTTATTACATTTAACATACATTTAATTAGCGAAAATTGCACACAAACACCATCGCACACAGAATATATATACAATTATACATATATATGTATAGTTTATAAAATCATTATATAATTGAACCCCTCAAACAACACACACACACTAATGAATTGTACAAGCAAAACGGTAGTGAAACTATTGCATATATACATAATACACATTTAATATTACAATACATTGTATTTGATCTTTATTTTGGCAGTTTCGCCCTTTTAAGTGTCGTTATGGATAAAAAACTATAAACAAATGAAATCGTCATATTTAAATAAATAAAAAATAAATAATTAATTAACAACATAAATTCTAATTTTAACCGAAATGTAAGTACCAAAATTTATAAGTCCAAACAGCCAGATTTAGTCAGTGTTTCTCGATTGGACGAATCACGATTGACCGAATCACGATTGACCGAATATTATGAGTTCATTTCAAAGGAACCAAATTATAGAGAAAATCCGAGGTGTGTTATCTTAGCCCATTGACTTGTTAGTGCTAAAAAAAATAGAATCAGAATCATTAGTGCTACGTTAGGTTTCTCCTATAAAATTCCGCTCCAATCGTTAGTGCTCATTCGGTTCCGGATAAATAAGCTTTTTTTGTAATAAATTAAGTTAAAAATGATTAAAACAGTAAGAAAAATAATGTGTGCTGGAACCAATGTTTTACTAAAGACCTGTAGCTGAAAAAATAGCTTATTATGGCCAAAATTGTTGAACAGGAAGTTGAGCACTAATGTTTAATACTAATCATCCGTTCCTCGCCACTAAATTT
This sequence comes from Bolitophila cinerea, assembly GCA_010015015.2. NCBI lineage: Eukaryota > Metazoa > Arthropoda > Insecta > Diptera > Mycetophilidae > Bolitophila > Bolitophila cinerea. The sequence continues at coordinate 15,520 of JAAAKO020006416.1, read as the reverse complement.
GGTCAGCAGGGTAAAAAGAGCGTATGTTGGATGATGGATCCGATGTTTTAAGCATGATGGTACGGACTTACTCAGCCTTCGGCTGTCCAATTTGCCCACCTTTGACTAATCAACACTCACAAAAAGACGCAGCTTATTAGCCCTATTGCGCAGGTTTATGGCCCCAACGTTCTCTTCGCTGCGATACTCGTTATAGGAAAAATGTGTGGAGGCTCAAAATAGACTGAGATGCACTTGTTCAGAAGACATTGCGAAAATATATGCCGACTTAGTAGTGCAAATGTCATTAAATAATGACCAAGATGGTTAGGATTCTCTCGAAATTCAACATCAGAACTACATGTCTTCTCGGACGCTTCAAAATATGCCACAGACACAGATGATTCCTCATTTAGAGCTCATGGGCGCTCAGGTTGTCATTGAATTGTGGGAATACGTCTCAAAAGCATGCGGCTTCGAATCAATCAAAGCAACGTTTTGGACCGACTCAATGATCGTTAAGAAGAGATCGTCCGTCGGTCTCTAAAACCATTTGTTGCTAACAGAGTAGCCAATATTCTAAGACTTTCATCTGTCGATCAACGTTTCTGGCCTATAAAATCCAGCAGATTTTTTATCTAGATTCTAAGATTGCTCATTTACAAAGTAGTGTACTTTGGTGTAACAGACCTCCATGGATCCATTAAATACAAGACCAAGCTATAGCCATCGAAGGGCAATCATAGTTGCAACGTTCCTCGGATTGTCAACGTTCCTCGAAGTTGGAACAGTTGCTATGGACAACATCTTTCGTTTTGCGTTTTATAAGAAAAGCATGCAAGTGAACTCGTAAAAATAGAATTATTACTGGCCATTAGCCAGGTATTGCCCATTTGTGTAATTGAACGTGAAGCTGCTATGGACGATTGGAATCAGGAAAAGCAGCAACAATTTTATCATGCAGAAGTCCAGGCTATTAAATTAAAGAAAGAGATACCATCCAACTCTCTAATTAATGCTCTTTGTCTTTACATAGGATCAAATAAAATCAGAAGACTTCAAAAAGCCAACATTTCTGATAATACCAAGCATCCTGTTTTATTGGATTCATGTTTAAGGCTGCTGATTGTAAGAGACCATCAAGTGCTTCACGCCAGTTGTCAATTGACAATGTCAATGGTTCAAAGCGATTATTTGATTCCTAGGTTACGTTTGTTATCTCAGCAGATCATTGTCCGATGTTCTACTTGTATTCGATTCAAAAAAGAGACGGCAAAGTAGATTATGGGTAACTTGCCTACTGTAAAAGTCAACGTCGCACAACCATTTTTGGTCACAGGAGTCGACTTCGCCGGTCCGTTCTCATTGACCAGGGAAATAGGCATCCCAACTCTTCGAGGTGCTCCACAGGTCACTGATAAGGCCGTATTCGTATGTCTCGCTATTCGAGCTAATCACTTTAAACATAACGATCTAACTATCCATGGAGGCTGTTCCACAAACGTTTGCTCGTTTCACGAGTCGACGTGGCTCTTGTCGAGAGCTTTGGAGCGACAATGGGACCATCTTTTGTGGGTATCAATGAAGAGCTCCGTCGAATCCGCAAATAATGGGGAGATAAATTGCAGCAAAGGCAGCTGGCTAATTATGGCACTTCATGGAAGTTTATCATGCTATATGTGTAAGTTTATCACGCTAGGCATCAAGGCGGCATGTGGGGTCAAAGCATTCAAGCAACATCTAAGGAACCATTTTGGAGCTCGTCGCTTGGCCTCCTTTCAGCTTAAACCGTGCTCACACAAATCAAAGCCTGTCTGATCTTTTGCCCGATTGTGGCCCTCAGTGATGATCCTTCGGATCTATCACCACTCACGGGCCATTTTCTCATTGGCCGCGGATTGTTACAACTTCCTCTTTTATAGAACGTTCAAGATACATCCAACAATCGTCTCTCGTTGTGGGGCACTTAGCAGAAATTAAATAAAATATTCTGACGTCGCTGGCACAATGAGCACCTATTGATGATGCCAACCTTATCCCAAGAGTACCTCGAGTCATCGAAGAACCAGATGGTCTCGTACTAAACCTCGCGGTGAAAACCAATTACGAACAACTCACAAGAGACCTATGCAGAAACTCGTGCCGTTGTCTAAAATCATAGATTTACCTGAAAATTGATTTCTCTTCGTCGGCCTTTCGCCGCGCCGGTGGGGGTATAATGGTTTATATTATAAATATAAAAAAGCTTTGAGCCGAAATAAAAATAAACACTGGCCATTATATACATTATTGCTTTTTTTAGTAGGCAATACATTTTTTTTATTACAAGACATCGTTTGTAATATTCAGTTGCAATTCAGTATTCGACTAAGCATAACAATAAAAAAAAATTTCATCAGAACATTAACGATTTAAATTAAATATTAATATTATATGCTCATGGAAGACCCCTGGAATCAGATGAGCACTAACGGCCGGAGCAGTATTTCGATTTAAATATTTTGTAAAAAGCTTTACACCATAAAAAGCTCTTACTCAACTACCGGTTAAACAATTTTTGATGAAATCCTGAAATCGTTTGATTGAAATAGAAATCCTTAAATAACTTGACTGAAAACCAAATGTCTGAAAAACAAAATGCCTTAAATAAAATACCTAACATAAAAACTTGAAAAACCAATTGCTTGAAAGAAAAAAATTCTGAAAGCAAAAAACCTGAAAAAAGACTAAAAAATCCTCAAAAAATCTTTTTGCCTAGCAATTCTTTCGGAAAAATTTTTTTAATTGCGCGCTACTGCGCGCTTTTTTAATTAAAAAAAACATAAAAACCCATAAATCAAAGTATTGCCAAAAATATTAGAATATTTAAATAAAAAGAAGAAAAACTTTAAGGATTTCGTCTTTCAGGCAATTGGTTTTTCAGGCATTTGGTTTTTCAATCATATGGTATTTTGGTTTTATGTTATTTCAGGCATTTATATGTTTAGGATTTTGAATTTCAGGATTTCGTCACGCACACAATTTTAGTCCAGTTCAAAACAATTTACTGATGGTTTTAATTGGCGTGCGTGACGAAATCCAGAAAATAAAAATCCCAAACATATAAATGCCTGAAATAACATTAAAAACCAATGGCTGAAAAAATGCCTGAAAAACCTATTGCCTGAAAGTCGAAATCCTTTAAGTTTTTCTTCTTTTTTATTTAAATATTGTAATAGTTTTGGTAATATTTTTATATATGGGATTTTATTATTTTTTTTAATTAAAAAATCGAGTTAAACAATCATTTCCGAAGGAATTGCTTGTTTTTTGCTATGCAAGTAAATAAGGTTTTTCGGGCTTTTTAATTTCAGGATTTTGTTTTCAGGCAATTGGTTTTTCACGATTTTTATTTCAGGCATTTGGTTTTCAGGCAAGTGATTTCAGGATTTCGATTTCAGGTAAACGACGTCAGGATTTCATCACCAACCCTTTCATTGTTTCGTTAATTGGTTTTAATTATTAATGTAAATTTTCCTTAAATAAAAGAAAAGCTCATATCTCTTCATTCCGGAAAGCAACAAATTTAAACTTTGCGCTTAAATTAAATAGTTAAATTAATAGTTCATAAAAAATCACTTCCGCTGTTTCTGCATATACAATATTTACCAATACAGGCTTTATTTATATTAAAAAATGATATTATATTGTTTGCGATATAGCTTTTTTAAAAAAATATGTATACAAATTAAGTTGTAAAAGACTACCCCATTTCTCCGGAACCGGATGAACTAACGACCGGAGCGGTATTTTTGCAGAGCACTAACAACTCCGCTATCTATTTTTCGGAGCACTAACAAGTCGGGGGGCTAAGTTAACGCACCTAAAAATACGTACCTTTTTTAAGCTTTTGGTTATTATTTACTAGTTTTTTGTTGTTTTTTTTTTAGTTTAAATTTGTTGTTTTGAATAACATATAATAAATGCACGCGGTAGCACGCTTATATATTTATATTTAAGGTATAAATTACTGGTTTTTGTTAATATTCTGCTTGTTCTTTGCAATGCAAAAAAGCTAAATAGTATCAAAAAACAAGTAAAAGACTAGCTTAACTATAATAATATTTACTAAATGGAATGGTAAGGTTCTGCTCAAACAATGTATTTAAAAAAGGTTCGATTTTATTATTTGTTATCTTTGGCAATAACTTCTCCTTTAAACCCCATTTAAAATAGACGATTTTTATGTCCTTATTAACTTTAAATTAAACCTTTTCTATCTCCTTAAGAGCGAAAAAATATTCAATTCGTAGAAAGGGGAAACTCGTACTACGTCCATTAACCCTTTTTATAAATGATTCGACCATTTTTTCAAGTGATTCGGAATCATTTTGCCAATCGAAATTCGGCCAATTGTAGTACGTTCGATATAGTATTATAAATATATTTAACAGCCAGAAAACGTCCAATAATTTGCTGGTGAGCAACACATACTACATACTATATGCTATGTACATATTATAAAACATATTCATATAATACATCGCTGCAGTGCAACTATATACAAATTTATATAAAATAGAATTTATCACAATGAAACACTCAGACGGCTTTGCATAATCACACGAATATAAATCATGGTTTGTTTTATTTGAATACATAATCCCAAATTAAAAGCTCACGCACACATACATAACATATATCACCAAAAGCTTTATAAAAATGCACTTGTAAATCATGTAACATTAAAACATAGTATATATATATATAAAAATGAATCATTTCAAAAGCAATTATATAAATGGAAATTGCGGCGGGATATTATCACCACATTTATAAAAAAATACTATATATAATATAATTTATTATTAAAATATATATAAATACAATTTTTGAATTTATCAAGCACATGAATATAAAAGAAAATTATCTAAATCTATCTATAATTTATAATGCATAAGAATTTTTAGATGAAAATTTAAAAAAAATAAAAAATATAGGTAATTATTTCAAATGACGATTGTTTTATTTGCTAAAAAAAAAACTTTTATTACTTTTGTCAGAATTATGATTGACCTGCGGAACTCTATGCAAGATTTTCATTTCTCCTAAATTTGTTGTCCGCAACCCACTGGTGGGCCGCCAAATTTCGAAAATAAATATATTTCTAGATAGATAAACAAAAAAAATATCAGCATGTGTATTCAATTTTATTTTATTATTGCTTTCTATTCCAAAATAAAAATTATGCAAATTCATTTGAGCGTTCCGTAAATTAGGATAAGTATTTTTTATGACAACAATTTTGAAATGGACTAACTTATGCAGCGCTATTTGTTTTGGGATCGTGAATCCTCCTGTGTGTATACGTTAAGCCTCACTATATATTAAATGCATTTAGCATATGCGCAGGGGTTGAATATCAAGACTTTTTTTATATTCAGGGATCTTTTTGTGAGTGGATTTGGGAAGTTCTCAGATCCTAAATCCTAAACTGCATATTCGCCAATTATTTGTGTGTTTTATTTATTTTAATTTAAGTTGCTTATACATACAAATTTGGAGTGATTTTGCAATTGGGCCGTATCCAGCAATTTTATTACAATTTTGTTTTTAATAACGTTTGTATTTCCATTTTATTTTATGTTATATATTAATTTAATATTTTATAGGTTGCTAATCTTAATAATTGGCCTCTTAAAAATTTAATTATAAAAAAATGTTGCTTTCAAATACAAGTAAATCCCAAGAAACATTCAAGAAAATAAGAATTCATCCAGAAGCTGAATAGAGTCAGTTGGGGAAAGTAATCCCTGTTGACGTCACTTTAAAAAATATATATAATCATTATCAAAATGTCATTATTGGAATTCTGTGTTTTATACATAGGTTGCAATCAATATATTTTTAATATTGTATTAACTGTTTATATTTTTTAAAATTTATATTTTATAGAATTTTCGGTTTTTGATATACAACTTTAAAAAGCAGGAGACAATCTTCCTTTATGGAAAATATTTTCATCAATTTAAACATATAGTGAAAAAATGTCTTATCTAATAATATTCGAATCTGGTTTAAATTTAACGAAAAAGGCCTACATTAGGAAACCACTGCCTATTTTTTTGACAATCCATATGGAAAAAAATTATGTTAGTCTTTTCGTTTAGTATTGATGAACTGCATCAATTTGAAACTTGACAATTTTATGTCTTGGACCATTTGGTGTCGCAGACAATTTGGTTTTGCGGACAATTTTGGGTGTCTACAATTTTTATTTTTTTAATTTTCTATGAATATTATTGTGTATAATTGTATATAATAAAAGTACAAAAACAATATCGAATAATAAAATAAATAAATGATACAAAAGCACACTTGTAAGGTTTTCTAAATACGCTTGCGTGTGCTTAGTATCCAAAACTCATTGGAATTAGGTGGATTAAATAAATGGTAATGGCTAGTAATTATAATTGCCTACAATTTATTTACAAAATACGCACATAAAATAAATTTTTGTTAATATAAAAAAATGTAAACAAATAAATAATAAGAATAAAACAATAATTTGGTCATATATAAAATCAATAAATGTTTAGATATAAAATGTATTCAACAAATTGTGGACTGATTGCATACATTTTTCGTCTATGTACAGATGTACACATATTTATAATGTTTTTTTTTATTTTTAAATTTTAATGTAAATTGGAAACAATAATGTATTAATTGTACAGCTTTCTTGCTGCGCTTTCCTACTGTAGCTTGAACACTACCTTCAGTTTAAAAAATCACCCCTCATTTTATCACCTCATTTTTTTTAGCTAATTTCAGCTATTTTAAAAAATACGTTCAATATTTAAAATTAGATATTTGTTCCACATACAACTTCGAAGAAACAATTTTGTCAACTGTACCACCTAAAATTGCTACCTTTTGTGGTCTTAAACATTCAGGCCAATTTTCTTAAATTGCGATTAATATTTAGTCGTAATATTCATAAATTTTTAAATCAAAATAAATTGAATGTAATTAAATTTTGATATTTACAGTGACTCTGTTCTAGTGTTCTTATATATTATTTTTATTAGTTTCTGGAGTGGAGACTTATATTATAGAAGCGGAAGATCCGGATTGAGCTTAAATTACCACAAAAGTGATTCGGTGAAGATAGTTTGTTCTATGATATTTTAATCCCATACTTTACTAACGCAGAAAGGTCTAAATACGGAACAATTGTGCCCCTAAAAAGGAACCAAAAAAAGATATAACCGACTCTTCTAAATAACCTTTTAGTCCCGGTAATAATCAGTGCAACACCATTTTTCGTGGACTCTCCGCACAAAATAGTCAGCAGACATGTTTGAAAATTTATTTAGTGTTTTTTTGGGACTTTATTTAACCACAACCTCACCAAATAGCTTTAGTCCATTGTTAGATTTTTCAGAAAGATTAATTTGGAAATTATTATTTATATATTTTATTATGTTATGCATAAATAATTAATTTGTTTTTACTTGTTCCCAAGTTTTCCCAATTTAAAAATCACACTTGTTTTGGCTTGGTCGTCATACCAGACATATATACAATTCGCTGGTGAATTGATTAGCTATTTCTTTTTAAATCATACCGAATTAAATAAAGTTTTCAAAATTATTAAATGTCGGCTTGACGTGTCGAAAGATCCGAAAACTTTAAAGTGCACATTTTCTGTAGATACACTTTTCTGTAATTGTTATAAATTCTGTAATTTAATTATTAATTTATGCAAACCATTCCGACAAGTTTTCGCTTTAAACTTTCGGGCAGAGCATATCTTTCTATTAATTCGAATTATCCAAAACTTTCTCTCGGGTCGAAAGTATATCCAACGGTTTCATTACAGTTACGCGGTTGGATTGCTCCAATTAAATTCCAACTCAAAGTTTTAAAACTTCATTATCCACGCGCGAAACCGTGGTTATAAGTTTTCTTCGTCCGTTGCCAATGGCACCATCCGGTTTCGCGTTCCTGAGAAACGAAGACACACACACACACTTTTGTATCGTTTTCTGACTTTATTTATATATAAATAAATTATACATATACACAGATACACATTTTTGGCTAGCGATTGACTAATTAAGCTGCCCTCGGCTCTAAACAAACGTCCAGCGGCCACACAGTGCTTTAAACAGCATCCCGCCAAATAATGTAAAACTCGGCGGAATGGAAAAATGTAAAAGGAAAAGGAGTTGGGACACAATTTAGGAATGTTCATGCCGAAAACAGAAGAATTCACTTAAAATAAATAACGGTGCGTATTTTGGTGAAACCATTTACTTCTTCCACTGCTTGGTCTCGTAGTCGTACTTGGAGGTCAGACCTTGAACGGGGTTGATCTCCAGATCGATCATACGCTTGAGCTGAGCCTTGCGATGGGGCTCATCGAAGGAAATTGGACGTTCTTCGTAGACTATACAAAGAAAGGTAAGTATCATATTAATAAAGTTCCAAGATTATAAAATATAAGTCTGTGCTGTTTAAAACCTACCGACTGTGTTCATCCAGATAGAGATGAGCAGAGCCAAAGAGGACACAATCAAAATACCGCTGATCACTGGTTTCCAAACACCGGTGGGTGCCTTGAACTCCTCAAAAGTCTGACAGAAAGAAGCGCGGTACAATGCCTTCTTTTCGTGAACGGTCAATTTCTTCCAGTCTCCCTTCTCCTTCTCGCGGAGGAGCTAAAAAGAAGAAAGAATAGTTATATTAGTTAAAAGCATTGCCAGGGAATACTCAGCTCAAAACTAACCTTGACTTCAGCGGTATCCTCGCCCCAACGCACTGGTGGCATAGGGTAGTCAGTGCGGTCATTGTACACTGGCAGACCGTTCCAGCCGTAGCCGACAACCTCTCGGTTTCCGATTTTCTCGGCGTAAGACACCGAACGGGCACCGGCGGGAGTCTTGGTGGCGGCCTGTTTCGCCGATAGCGCTAGCAAACGTAAAGCCATCTCTAAGCTGGTTTCTGTAATTATTTAGTAATTTGCATTAGCAATGTTGCATAATTTGAAAATAATATAATTTTATATCCGTTACTATATAATTAAATGATTCACATTTTTATTTGAATACATATTTTCTTTAAATATGTTGAATATTTTCAAAAATACATCTCTGTATAAAGTACAGTGGAAAATGTCTGGAAAATACCCGCACGACAATATGTCAGTTTTCATGTCGCCGCAGTGCATTGAAAACGATGATTACATAACACAGTGCAAAAAATGGAATAAATCTAAGACACAAAAAGCCTGATTAACGTAAACTTGAACAAAGTCTACTTAAAAAGGCTTTTTACATTTTCACTGAACATTTTCTCTGAATTACACAACCAAATTGGTGGAAAATTGATTTTTCACAACACTGCGTAGTTTGAGACAGACGCTTGATCGGTATTTTCACATTATTATTTACATGATTCACAAAACTTTAGAGTATATTTTCTGATAAATATAAAAATAAATCAAATTCTACCACAAGATCGGAAAATTAATTCACAGTTTTTTTATTAGAAAAAAATATTATCCACTCGTGTACCTGTGCCGTGCGAAGAACTTTGAATGGGCGGAGAGTCGAAACGTAGAGAGTGACGAATAATACGAAGATGGTAAAATGTCAAAGGAAAACTCGACGGATGGCACGCGCAATGGCAACACTATGCGAGCCAAGTGTAGTTGTAAGCGCAAGTAAATGCACATGTCAGCGCAATTAGCCCAAGTAGCATAACTTTAATCATTTTCATTAGATAATGGAAATAATTTGAACAATAAAAAACTATTTAAAGTCGTATAAACATTAGCACACTTTATTTGTAGTATAAATGTAAATGATTGTATAAAAATACCGAAAATGCACTTTTCACGGAATGTGTGTTTTGTTAACCAAAAACCGATGTTTAGGCATTTCGAAAGATTGGATTAGTATAAAATTCCTATTTCTTCCACTGCTTGGTCTCGTAGTCGTATTTGGAAGCAATGCCGGCAATCGGGTTGATTTCCAGATCGAGCATACGCTTCAGCTGAGCCTTCTTGTTCTCCTCATTGAATGATTCAGGGCGCTCATTGTAAACTAAAAGAAATCACGTTAGAATTGTGTGTCTTTTAAATAGAATATTCACAGAATTAGAACTCACCGACTGTGTTCATCCAAATACAGATTAGCAGAGCCATCGATGACACAATCAAGATGCCACTGAACACGGGCTTCCAGTCACCAGTAGGGGCCTTGAATTCCTCGAAAGTCTGACAGAACGAAGCACGGTACAAGGCCTTCTTTTCGTACACATTCAACTTGTTCCAATCTCCCTTCTCCTTTTCACGCAGAATCTGTGTCAACAATGGCAAATATTTGTTATTTTAGAATTCAAATTAAAAATATTTAAAAACGTACCAAGATTTGTTGGGTATCCTCGGCGAAACGAACTGGTGGCATTGGATAGTCAGTACGATCGTGGTACACGGGTAAACCGTTCCAGCCGTAGCCGACAACCTCACGGTTTCCGATTTTCTCGGCGTACGATACGGATCGGGCACCAATTGGAGCCTTGCTCTTCAGAGCCATGGAAATTAGACGAAGTGCCATTTTCTAAGAGATTCTATAAAATAATGATTGACGATTAGGAAAATAATTGTGGTACGTGTTTTTGTCACGTTTCAATTGGATACAATTATTGTATAAATTTAATATCTTTTAAATCTACACGTTTGTTTAATTAAAAATGATGACATGGTTTAAAATATAGATTATAATTAAAAGCTTTTAATTAAAATTAATTCTTTATATTAAAATTATACTTAAATAATAAGCAATTAATAAATGCATTAATATTACAAAGCAAATTGTTTAAATTACCTATTTATGCTAGCAAAACGCGTGAAATGAATCGAAAGATGGCGTTTGACATTGACAGCGAAGATTGCGCTGATAAATAAAAGTCAGCGCTCCGTGGCGCTCACTCGCAACGAGGTGAGGTGTGGTGAGTTTTCCATCCTGCACTATCGACAACGTTCCCATTCAATTTGCAAAGTAAAACAAATCCTGCACTTCGGTAGTATTGTTAGTGCCTTTTGTGGGTTGGTGAGTTGTGACTTGTGACCATATTTATCCATAATAGTAGTAAAAGAAAATACGTTGGGCGGTATGTTACACCCTTACGGGGATAAGGGTCAAAGTTTTGATAAAATTATAGTTAGCAAGCGTTTTAAAAGATTTAAATTTAAAATGTTTAAAATATCTATCAATTAAAAAAAAAGATTTTGACACTTTTAGCGGACAATCTATATATAGGTTAAAACGGCGTTTTGCATGTGTTTTTAATAAAGAGATAAATATTAATAATATTACATTATGACTATAACATAAGTATTTTAAATCATAATATGTTTGATAATTGACAATTGACACCGAAGGCCACGTTAAATAACTCTCAACAAAATAACCGATGTAGGAGCCTATAGCTCCTTTTAGGGTTCTAAAGCTCCCTTTTAATTAGTACGGTAACCAACGCACAAGCGGCAATAACAACTTTTCCGAGATTTTTTTCCAATTTGAATAGATTGTAGGTACTAATTCATAATTTACACTGCTGACAAGAGTTTAGCGGCATAAAATGAATGTTATATGAACTATTTTGCGGTTAAAAAATGGTGGTTATATGAGCTATTTTAGGGTTAATTACATAATCAATTTTAAACGTATGTTAACGGAAGATCATTTTCTTTGTTCCATATCACTACCTTTATAGCTTATGGAGAAATGATTCTGTGACAACATAACCTAAAAACTCCCAGAAGTTTTGAATAAAATAAAAAAACCTAATAATATTTATATAATTTTTATATTTCTTTTCCAATTGCTACGGAGGCGACTACACTACATAATATTTATATATACATTATTTAAAATTATAATATACATGTAAGATTTATTATAGTATTTCATAATATTTTTTATTATATACAATATTGGCGATTTTGGCGAATTTGGCATTTGCATTAATACGGATAATATGGTAGTACATTTCAGCTGTCTGTCTAAATAATTACATTTTTTTCATAAAATAACTACAACAATTGACTACGAAATATATATATATACAAATAATATAATATATAAACAGACTATATTGCTGTGAACAAAATAACCCATTTTATTGTTTTTGTTTTGTTTGTTCATATACACATTTTAGATTTTAAAAGTGTGTGAGCGTAGAGAAATACACGCATAATCTTTAATATTTTCCTAACCTTAAATATTTTATTGTAGGTTATATTTAATATAATAATATGTCACTGGTAAAAGTAAATTTGTACAAATAGAATACAGTTTGCAGTTGTTGCAATAGAATATATGCGATCTCTCTTTCTTTCTCTTTTATATCTGATTGCGATTTATCTTTCTCGCAATCATTAATTTCCGCTATCTTTCGCACATAATAAATAGGTTCCTTAGTTTTTCTCTGAAAAACGTGCGTACTGTTTGATGTGCGCGTCTTTCATAAAAATCCCATATCCAGGGCAGTGTGCAGCGCTCTAATATCACTGTGGCTGGATATCCGCCAAAACGGGAACGTCAGATTCTTAGCAGCGTTCTCTTCCTCCTTGCTGTCACCGATCACAACATATGTGGTTTTGCGGCCGAACCGGGTCATCACGCGTTCGAAGCATGATTCCTGGCCTATAACATTTATAAAGATATTGAAATTTAGAACGGTCTATACCAGAGGATAAAATGAAAAAAAACATACCGATTTTCGTGGAACTGTAGATGTTCTCAATCGGAAAGATGTTACCCAGTCCGAAGAGCATAACTTTGGCGAGGGCCGGAACCAGTTGGTTGTTGGTCACCAAAATGTTGACGCAGTTCTCGCGCTGAGCTATCATACTCAAGCACTTCATGGTCTGCGCTGGCCAATTGTCGGTGGCGGTTTCGATCTCGGAACGTACCTGAATCCATTGATCGGTCTTCTGTTGACCCACGAGCGTTTCCACACTAAAATCAGAGCGTTAAATAAGTATGATTTTTTTTTGTAAGATTTTTGCAGTACTTACTTATTTACGTAAGTGTTGTACGTTTCCTTGATCTTCCTGTAACGGAATGCCAACTTACGCATCCAGTCAACTCCTCCGCGAACACCAGTTGGCAGACAAAGATTTGGTGGTGCTCCTGTAGGAAATAAAAACAAAGTTAGCCAAACAAAATCACAAATGAAATATTGTATTGAGAAAACCTACCAGGTGGTGGTGTGAATCCATCGGTCGCAAAGTTATAGCTCGTCAGATCTTGTCCATTATCATCAGAGCTCACATCGTCTATGTGCACTTGATCACAATCCTCGAGCTCTGTGAAAAAGAAGTGGCTATCGGCCATATTGAAGATCAACTCTTCCATACGATATCCCAACTGGGCCATGTGCGTAGGATCCTTTGCGTATGTCTTGGCGTACGTTCCGGTCAATAGGGAATGAAAAATGATTATCGTTTCGTCCAGATCCCAGATGAACACACGCTCAGGTGCTTTTCCAGCATCTGCGGTCGCTAGTCCACCCTCGGAAGCTATGCTTCGTGTTGGACTCGGGTGTGCATGTCGCCGTCCACGAGTTCGTCCGGTTTTTGTGGCAGGTGTGCTCTTTGTGGCCGATATACTGCTGGTGTTCGGCGATATCGACAAAGGTGAAATGGGCGAATGTGAGTGCGCGAGTAGGGTTGATGTGGTCGACAGACCGTCCGATGGACTCTCCGACAGACCCGTTGGAATATGGTAGTTCTGGCTGCCACTCGAGCTGGGCGAAGATACGTACGGTGAATAACCGGATGTATTGTAGTAGCCTCCCGTCGAGGCGTACTGATCACTGTAGTAACTGCTGTAGTCCTGCTGAGCACTTCCGAACTGACCAAAGTTATTGTAGCCATACGAGGAGTACAACTGCGATGAGCTGGTAGTATTAGAGGTTGGTACAAAGCTAGACGAGAGATATGCATTGGGAGATGGGATTTTGGTGGGTGCTCTTGTCGGGTATGGTGCTGAGTACGAGGAATAGAATGATGGCGTGTACTGTTGCATGCTGTTATAGTAATTATAATAATCTTGTTTGTGCTCGAAGGCGTTTGCGCTTTGCAATGTGTCTAGGCCGGATCCGGTGGGATTAGAACAATACATTGAGGATGTGTCCAAGTGTGTTCCACCGGTAGACGCAGAGAGTAGACTACTCGTAGATGGATCGTGAGTTGGACTACGTGTTTCAGATTTAACTGGAACCGGGTCGTTGAGCCAATGCGTCATGCCAAGTTCGGTGTGCGTCGGAAGGTTTGTGCGATTGTTTGTGTGCGACGTGAGTCCGAGTTGATTGAGCGAGGTGTTCGAGAATGGTGGCAGGTGTGCGTTGTTTGACGGGCTCACCGAGTGATGCACGCCAGGCAGGCTTTCGTGATGACTCAGTGAACTTGTGCCATTTGATGTGAGGTTGAGTCCCAGGCCAAGAGATGATAGTGATGAAGATGAGACGACACCACTGTTTGTGCTGCCTGACGTGGACGATAGGTTCAATCCACCGGTGAGGGTGGAATGTTGTTGGGAGTGTGATCCAATGTGATTTTGGTTGAACAGCGGCAACGGTGACTGACCGAACGTGTAGGAGGAGGGCGATGAGCTAAGTGACAGGCTGTTCGTCGAAGACGAGAGTAGACTGCATTGCGATTGGTTCGTGATTGTACTTGATATTCTGGAAAGAAATAAAATCTGAGTTAATAATTAAATACAATATAAGGTTAATATTTATTTGAATCACATTTATTTGTATTGCTTAAATTCTACGGAAGTCTATCGTTAACCAGCAGGCCCCTAAATTTAAACAATACATAAAACAATTGTCTAAACTTAGTCAGACATAATGTGTGCGTGCACCTGTTATGGCGGCTTACAGACTCAAGCTTATTGTATAACATTATACAAGCTTAAAGAATGCACTTAAAACTCTAACACTTACACAACCATAAAAAGAACACGTATTCTTAAGAGAATCATTTAATTTAAACATTATTTTTCCTGAAAAACAAATGTGACCATCATCGTTTTCTAATAAAAGTTTTATGGATTGGTTTTCTCAGCTCAAGCTTGGGTAAACAAACATTTGTTTCTAAGTGTATATATCTAAAAAAAAACAAAAAGAATGTCTAACAGTGTTTTTTGTGTAAATTGAGGGTGTTAATCTTATATCTAGAATATACACATAAAACATAATAATTACCATCAGCGCTTCAAAGTGCTGATATCATCATAATATAAACGCATAAAAACAGATTTGAATTTAGAATATGGAATCACATATTTAGACGTGTTTCTAGCTATATATGTATGCTAAACAGAACACCAACACATACACACACACACACACATACACTTATCGAGATACTATAATATACATATATAATATGTATATGATAGAATAGCCTAAATTTAATCGCATATTAACAAGAAGCAGAATGGCGCGACGATTTAGCATTAACTGGCGCCTGTGGCAT
>JAAAKO020006405.1:0-19550 GCA_010015015.2 Bolitophila cinerea | reverse complement strand
TTATATTGATAATTACTTGTGTATTTGTACATCTAGCCATCAATGGCCTATGGCTAAAGGTTAAATAAATTATCTTTTTTTAAAAAAAAGTATTCTTAAACAATAGCAGAGCATTGGCGGGGAATAAATCCAGTTGGAGAGAGATGTTACGCGACGGTCAGACCCATATTGGGTGTGAAGCCAGAAAGAAGAAAAAATATATTTGTCTTCGGTTTCCAAATTCGAAGTGCCTCCAAATCATAAAAAAAGGCTAAAACAATTATGTTTACCAAGTCTTTGGGAATCCATTCTACCGATACATTGCTACAAAAATCTTACACCCCAACAAAAATGCTAAATATTGAAACAAATTGAATTGAAATGATATAAAAAACAATTGAGAAGAACATTTTCTTGACTAAATAATTCTGATTTTTTATTGAAGATTTTCTTTGCCATAAAACAAAAGGTCGAAAAATATCTGTCCATAAATGTAATAAAAACGTTTTTTTTTAATTTCCTCGCCAAAATAAAGTTTTTTTATTGGCTAACAACTGAGTTTCATTTTAAAGGAACACTTTTTTGGGATCTCTTTGCCAAATCAATCTAGTTTTTTTATAAGTGTCCTCTTGTCAAACAAAAAGACGCATTTCTTCTCTGGCCAAAATATAAAAGACAAAGTATCGTTTTTATGTCAAGTAGACCCTAATCCTTGACAAAAAAGTTGATTCTTTTCTAGCCAAACCAAGGACGATATTATTGAGCCAAACGAATAGATAAAAAACACTAAGCGCAGAAGAGACAAAATAGATTATGGATTATGGATATTTCGCTTGACACAATTTCACCATATCTCCATTAACCCTATGTCGACCAAGGCAAGTGCTTGCCCAAGAATAATTGATAGTTATAATGGTCCATAGATAAAAAAAAAAGACTAATTGTGTGCAAACATGATTTGTAGAGGAGGGTTAAGGCAGCGCATATTTAAGGGTCAGTTAGTCTCTGTCTTTAGTCAAGTCTCTTAAACGAAATGGTCAGAAATGGTTCTGTAGAAGGTGTGGAAGATAGCCACATGTGTTCCCACCCCGTCGCCATCTTTTTTCCGTTTTTAGACATAAAAAGACCGTGTATGGACATAATTTTTGTCTAGTGGAACCGCAGAGTAATTGTGGCAAACAAAGAGGTTAAAGTTTTTAACGATCCTGATCCTGATGATCATTCTCCAGCACAGGGACTTTATGGCTTGCAAAACAATTCGGAGCAACAGCGAAAGATCGTACTAAAATAGTTTTCGGCTGACAACGAAATTAAGCGGCACAACTAGAGTGTTTAAAGTAAATTGTGGTGTAGTTGGATAAGCTAGTATTAAAAAGATTGTTGAATTGTAAACTCGACTATCATCATGATGTACTGTACATTTATAATGATTGTTCTAAAATTGAAAAAAGATGGCTGATCGTCACCTTCTTCTTTCTCTTGACCATCGACAAGGCCAGGCGCTTTTATATAAAGTAAAACCTAATTGTTTTATTCATAACTTTTGTTCTTGAAGTTTTTCCCTTGGGTTTTCCCACTAATTACAGCTAATCTCATTAAAGATATCAATGTCCCCTTGATTATCCAACATCCCAACAAGAGAATGGGCAGCTATCCATAAAATGGAAACGCTGCTTCTATTGGGCCTAAAATGTCAAGTAGATTCGATTAAATTAGTTCAAATTAATAATAATTCACTTTATAATTATTAAATTAAAATATTTTTATATATAAATGTAAATATTACATAGTATTTAAAGAATTACATATAAAAAATATTTATTTTTAATTTTTATTTATGGGATATTAAAATATATTAAAAAGGGTTAAAAAATAATGGGAACGTGTTAATATCTCAAAAGCAAAAATCTCTACAATAAGTCTCTAATGTCAAAATTTGGTTTCACTCTCGGTTTTACTATAATTAATAATCCGAATATTTCAGGTATATCGTATATTTGATTGTTTTGTTGTAATAAATTATGTATAACTTTTATGAGATTGTGATTTTTAATTCGAGATTTTTTTGTGTTGAGATTTCGACCCCAACAACCCTTAAATAATATATCTCTATGATTTTGTACCGGAACCTTATTTGGGACCTCGCCCGGGACGTTTCTGAATATTTTTTATGATATTCAATATTATGAGAAAAAAAAGTCAAATTTTCGATTTAACTACGAAAATCGTTATGCCAAATTTCCACCTAGTGGCCAAGTGGTCAATAATATTAATGGCCCAAATGTCCAATCAGCCCTTAAACATTTGTTTTGCAAAATACACAAACTGTCAAATCGCCAACCAGCTAAATAATTGGCCACATTTTGGTTCTTTATTCCTAATGGCCATCTCATAAACATTTTTATTCAAATGGCAAAGTCAATGTTCACTGTTTCCACTTAAATGGCCATCAAATGTCCACTTGACCACTAAGTGGAAATCAGGCATTACTGTTGAAAAATTAGTGTAATACTTGAAAAAAATTGTAATATTTCGTATATTGTATTGTGAAATATTAAGGTAATATCTATAATATTTGGTAATATATCGAGAATATTGCCGGTAATATTCGAAAAATATTACAAAAATTCTGTAATATTAGAAATACTTTAAAAATATTTGTACTATTTGTAATAATTCGCGTATCTCTATAATCAGAATCAAAAATATGGTGTAAAATAAAAACTAGAGTGATTTGTTCCGTGAAAAAACGCCTAAAATGGACATTTTATTTTCGCGCTAAATCCCATCGCGCATTTTTCTCATTTTCGCTCATTATTCGGACCTTGTTCGAATCTTGTTTTTTATGGGTTCAAAATACTAATAGTATTACTATTTTGTAATATTGTATAGTATTGTGTAATATTATGTAATTTCTATAATATTTTGTAATATATTGAGAACATCGTCTGTAATATTCGTATAATATTACTAAAAAACTGAAATATTTGGAATACTTAAAAAATATTTTTAATATTTTGAGTATTGTATTGTGTATTATTTAATATTATATGTAATATCTATAATTATTTTGGTAATATATTGAAAATATCACCGGGTATTATTCGTAAAATATTACAAAGATTCTGTAATATTTTTAATACTTAAAAACTATTTGTATTTTTTGTAATAATTCGCGTATCTCTATAACCAAAATTAAAAATATGGTGTACTAAAGAACAAAAATTTCAGTTTCGCTCTATATCCCATCGCGTTTTTTTCTCGTTTTCGCTCATTATACGGACCTTTTAACAGTTGGACAATTTTAGACCAAATTTCAAAAAGTTGGGCAATTTTGGACAAGTGGGAGTCCTGAAATTGTGTGTATGTATGTACATACGCTACTAAAAAGTCTTGATTTTTATGGGTTCATGATTTATGTTTTTAAATAAACGGAAATTTGATTTGGTTGTCCCATTAATTTAACATAAAAAAAAACAATTTAATTTGAGACTATATTCTATTTTTTATATAGCATATAATTTATTATCAGCTTGTCTTTTGTCGATTATTGTTGAGTAATCGTCTTTATAATGAAAGATATTATTAAACAACAAAAAAAGAGTAGCTCGTCTCAAGATGTTTTGCCGTATGCAAATGTAAATAACGTTTTATAACGTTACACACGCACGCAACAGAGAGAGGCATCTTAAAAATAGCCTTTGCTGTTATTCCTAAAGTTCAAGCGTCTGTGCATGTGTGTGTGTGTGTGCGTATGACGCTCTTGCGCCTGCGCTTTTACGCTCACACATTCAAAGGGTCCCCAATATACTCCGCCTCGGTCTCGTATATATGCAATATAAATATGCGGATGCCGCTTAACCTAGATTTTCCATACAATATACAAAAGTGATATGTGTGTACGCATTCGCATGTGGAAAACTGAAAATGGTTTTCCTCTTATTTTCATAAATTTACATCACTAACGTTTCACATGATATATGAAGAATTATGATATTATGTCTGCTCATGCGCAGCAATTCGGAGATGAAGCACTTAAAATTCTTTTGATGAGTATAAAATAAACTTTAATGCAGTATAAATGCTATATACTATATATTTTAGTTAGTATGAGCTTAGAGTATTATTATGATTATGGAATACACGCGAATATCGCAAAGGTATATTTCAATTGCCCGTCCGTGGGTATTTATGTCTTCTTTGATCATTGGTATTATTTAGATCTTGCGTGGTTTCAGTCTAATTTATTCGTTTTTTTTAAATATATTTTAAAATGTTTTTACTTTTTCAATTTATCGAAAAACAATATACTTTTGTTATTTTTTTATTTATTTATTAATATATACATATTTTTAACAATCTCAATCAAGATAATAAACTCCCTTTTATGATGATCCTCATTTTAATTTAACTACAATATAAATAAAAAACCTAATAAATATTACCTCAAAACTGTTTAAAACAAAAAAACGTTTTCAATAAAATAGTGAATATGTGTTCAAGACGCTTGCCACATAATTTTCTCAGCTAGAGAATTTATTTATTGTTTTCGGCAGTTAAGCCTTTGATTTATAAATAAAAGCTCTGCGCAATTTCATCCATTTAAATGACCACTATAAATATACAGACTAATGTTTTTGCAGCATATACTAAACGAGAGACTAGATAAACTATGTAAAATATATATTATACGCAACCAATTCTATCCGTATTAGCTTGATCTAATCGAATCGGTGCGGTTCAGAATATATATATGCACGATTGTCTCGATCTATATATAGAATTTTGTATGCGAGAAGAAATTGGCTCGATCTATAAAACAAACAGCGCACGACTACTCACTTTGGACGGAAAATGTTGAACTCTCAGGACAAGCGGCGATATATAAATTCAATTAAATCTCTCTCTCGGGGAAAACTGCAACTTTTTTCTATCGTATTCCTTTCGCGGTACTTAATACTGACACAAACACACAGAAACACACACGCACACAAAAAGCACTCACACAATCGTCCGATTGCGTAATGAATCACTTTTCCGTTTTCGATCGTATGCTTCGGACGGGTTTTTCATTTGCAAAGCACTCTGACACTGCGGGCGATCTGCCGCCGATTCGAAATACTCGCACACGCTGTGCTATGGGGTCACGATCTCTGGACGTTCATTCTCTTGACCGTTTCACGGAATGACGTCTATATATGAAAAGCAAACACCACAAAAGATCTAGATCCGGTTTTTCACGACACATTCAACGGCAGACGAATCGATCAAAATTGGATCACTCATTTTAGCAGAAATAAATGTTCACTTCTAAAAATAGGTGCGGGTGTACGTAAATAGGACGTGCTCGCGCGACGATCTTGACGGAACTGAATTTCGAACTCGACTGTGGCACGGTGTCGTGTCTCGCTTCTATATGCAAATCAGATTCACTCTTACTTTGTCGGGAAATTCGTATGTTGAACGAGTGAAAACGAAGAAAGTCTAAATTATAATATGATTTCGTGATTTCGACTGTAAAATGTTTCGAGGATCTAAAGATCGCGCGCTTGTGCTTCACACGACAATTGACAATTGGCGTTTTTTGGGTGAGATGTTTATAGATCGGTTGAATTTTCAAAATAATTCTTTTGTCTATAAAGATCACTGTGTAGACTGACATCCGTTTTGGCGATCTCATTTAATTCTATTAGATCAAAGCGTTTTCGCAAAGTGCCAATTATTTTTATTTCTAGTTCTAGTGACTAACATATCGCTTCGATCTACCTACAAACTTCCTTAAGATTCATAAAATTCGATAAAATCTTATTTTAAATAAAATTAACAACAAACAATAACAACAACATTTAAATGCAAATCATTCTGGATTTGTAGTGCGCGCTTTGGTTTTTCACGTGCAATTACTTTGAGCATGTTCCCATTGGTTTAACGTTTTTCATGGCTCTTGTGACCTTAGACTCAGATTCCCTGCCGAGAGCTTCGCATATGAATTTGCCCACCATCACAAGCTCTGGCAGATAAATGCCCGTCTGAACGCCCATTCCGTGCAACATGTAGACTACATCTTCGGTGGCTGCATTGCCGGAGGCTCCCTTAGCGTACGGGCATCCACCTAGTCCGGACACCGAGGAGTCGACTACCGAAATGCCTGCATTTTTTCAGAAATGGCAGAAATATAATTAAATTATATGAATTTTATCTACTGATGACAACAATAAAGAAAAACCTACCAAAGTCTAATGAAGTCAGGATGTTAGACAGTGCCTGGCCGTATGTATCGTGACAGTGGATGGCCAAGTTACTGGCAGTGGTGACCGTCAGGACTTCTTTTAACATATCCGCGATTGAACCCGGTGTGCCGACACCGATTGTGTCTCCCAGTGATATTTCATAGCATCCCATGTCCAGCAAAGATTCGGTGACTCGCGCAACAGCACTGGGCTTGATTCTACCCTCATACGGGCATCCGACGACCGTGGACACATAACCACGAACTTTTATGTTGGCCTTTTTCGCGGCATCCATGACCACTCGAAAGCGTTCGATGCTCTCGGCGGTGGAACAGTTAAGGTTTTTCTGTGAGAACGACTCGGACGCAGCGCCAAATACGGCCACTTCGGTTGCACCGGCGGCTAACTAATAAGAAACACGGGAATTTTAACATGTCATGTACACACGATTAAAGTAGTATGATATAGTATACCGCTGCTTCGAATCCCTTTATGTTTGGCGTTAGCACAGGATAGGAAATGCCCTCTACTTTTGTGATGCCCCGGAACACCTCTGTATTGTCGGCCATTTGAGGGACCCACTTCGGACTCACGAAGCTGCGATTTGTTATTGAATAATTTAATTTTATTTAGAATTTTCGTTTAATTTAATAAAATTTGATCTTATTTAAACTTAACCTATATTTTAGTAAAATGTACCACACAAATCCTCCGTATCTTTATATATAAGACTCTTCGTCTTCGGATACAGATAATTTCATAAAATAATAATAATAATAATAATAAAAATAATAATAATAATTATAATAATAATAATAACATATAATCTATCCACAATTTCTACCTTGTCGCTTCTATGCTCTTAAGGCCGGTCTTCGAAAGACGGTTGATCAGCTCTATTTTCACAGCCGTCGCCAGAATTTGCGCCTCATTCTGCAGACCGTCTCTGGGCCCAACTTCAACAATTCTCACATCAGCTGGTCGAGCAGATGCGGTTGCTGTGCCTG
The DNA here is from genome assembly GCA_010015015.2 of Bolitophila cinerea. Classification (NCBI taxonomy): domain Eukaryota; kingdom Metazoa; phylum Arthropoda; class Insecta; order Diptera; family Mycetophilidae; genus Bolitophila; species Bolitophila cinerea. The sequence continues at coordinate 12,334 of JAAAKO020006405.1, read as the reverse complement.
ACGATGAACTTATCACTGTCTAAAATCCAATAACATAACCGCGCATTAAAATTGTGATAAATAAATTATTACGTAAGAACAGGCAAATTGCAGACCTCTTGTGACTTACGGAGAAGAGTCTGTGGCAGGTTCGTGTGGTCCTAAGGAAAGGCTTTGCGGTGGACATCATTGTGGAGTGTGTTATTTTGTATTTATATCAAAAAAAAATATAATCAACAGATCAACACACAAGTTGGGTTATTGTTGTTGATAAGGCAGATTTTGCAGATTATAAAAAAATGTTTTGACAGACAATTTTGGTTCAGTGGGTGGGTTGGTTATTTGCAGTTCTGTGGCCAGTGGTTCTAAAATGATTGGTCGGTTATTACACTTTTATTAAAATATAAGGTTTTTTAAATGGAATTAACTAAAAAAAAATAAAAAACGGCTCAGTATTTTGTGATTTAATTTTTAAAACTAACATAACCTCATTTCTTGAATAACGTGTGACTAAAAATCCGTTTTAAAATTGTAAGGCGAAAGTGACTCCCCTTCTCAAATACAAAATACTCCGAAATACTCCTTTTTAGGAAATGAGTCCCTTATCTTAAGCTAGTATATTTTCAAAACTAACATAACCCCATTTATAACGTGTGCCTAAAAACCCCCGCTAAAATTATAGTAATAATTAATTTGCGCTTATGATTCAAGGAATAAGGCGCCTTCAGTAGCAATTTGTGGAATTAAGAAATTTGAACACTCTTCTGTCAAAAATATTATTTAACCTCAATTAAATCTGTGTTAAATTTTGCATCAATATATTCACATAACCTCATAATTACACTTGTTTGACAGATCGGTGTCCAAACCCCTTTATAAAAACAGCGCCTCTAGTGAGCATGAAGGATCCCTATACTTAACTTAATAAAAATCTACAAATCATTGCCTTGAGAACCTCTGAGATCTCAGTTTGATGAGGTTGGCACACCTGCCGGCAGCTGCACAACCGCACCAAACTTCATTGTATATATACGAATGTATTTCAAAACTTTATGTCACCAAATTTTGTGTAACCGCTAACTGACGCGCGCTTCCAAACGAGTTTATTCTTTATTTAAAAAGTAATATACTAAAAGCGACTTGTAATTACGCTTTACGCAGCAACGACGTGTACCCCTCTCGTTCAGCCAAACATCATACGCATCTCATCCTCCAGACACAATTGGTACAAAATTTAAATTTTAAATCATTTTTCTTTATGTTCGTTTCGTTGTGCGATGTCCTCTGAAATAAACTCCGGCAAGGACAACACAACATCCATTGCCGATACAGTAAAAATGTATCTAATGAATACACGGTAAAATGAATTAAACTGTTTTGTCTGTTTTTTTGTATATACACTTATGTTGTCTTGCTTATGTGCACTATTATTCACTAGTTAAAGTATGTATATATATATATGTAATGTATGTAAATGTTTATGTTGTTGTTGTTTTTGTGTGTTTTAGTTTAGAATCTATAGATTATACTAAAAAAAATCACTTTATATATTTACTTACGATTTAATTCACTAATCAGCAGATCCGTGGCCGTTGACCTGGATTCTTCGTCATCGTCGTCATCCTCTATAGAGCTAGACGATAGTTTTAGAAAAATTCTAGAAAAGCGAAAAGTGAAAATGTCTTCAAACAAAGAAAACTCACCGCCAGTACAAAACATCATAAGTGCAGCTACCATGAAAATGCCGTCCAAACCAAGCAAATCGAATAATCCGGCTGGCCGATACTTTGCTAACGAATCCATGGACGATGACATTCCGGCGTCCTGGTGTTCCGAATCTGACTCGATGTTCGCCCAGAACGAAGAAGCCTGCAATTCTAGCGATACCAATGTGCTCGCGCAAGAGAACGTCGAGCTTGCCGTCATGGATCGTCTGTTGTCCGAGATCGGTTTTCAAGATCGTACCGAACTATTGAACATCGAGGAACCATCGTATTTCGAGAGAATCTCACCTTGCAAAATGGTCGGCATGATGCGACCGTCTACGGTTTTTGAAGAGACGCGCTCGTACGAATCTTCTTTGTCCGAGGGAGACTCTCTGAATATTCCACAATTCTATAGACATAATTTCCAAATCAATCGTGATTCGTATGTTTCTAATATATCTAAAGATAGTCTGAACAGTAGTTCGGCTGCACCATTACTTGCTGATCAATGTGTTCAGTCCAATGAGGATAGCTTCCAGACAGCCAAGCAATCCGACTATAACACCATGGAGGAAAGCATTGACACAGTTCGTGAAGTACAGTTGAATGTATCTCCTAGACGTGTTTTGCATGTGCACAGACACGATAACGACAGTTTCAAGACTGCTCTGCAATCGGATATCAACAGCACCCAAAGTACTGATTCGAATATCGAGCCAGAAGTCGCAACCGTTTCGCAAGTGCATCCAATAGTTACTGCTGAGATTGATCTGAATGAAACACTGGAAGAAATTGAATATGTCCGTGACAGAAATTTACGATATCGACCAGTGTCAAAGTCTAGATCAAACGATGTCAGTACACCTACACTTCCATCGGCCTCCACAGAGCTTGACACAAGCGTCATTTGCTTAGACTCAAGTCCGGAAACAAGTTATCAGACAGCTCACAGTCTAAGAAATGAAAAGAACGAATCGGCAACGCTTAGTTGCAATTTATCCTATCCTGAGAAGAAACGAACTTATTACGATGACAGTAAAACCCTTTCTCAGCAAAGTTTCCAAACTGCTGCCGCTTATACGTACACGAAAAGTACAAGCTACAAAACGGCAGCTGATGTAGTAGAGTTATCTGACGGGGACTCTCAGGATGAGGCAGAGGATGAAGACGACTCGCTTTCATCATCCACTGTCGGTTCGGCCAATAATCGCAGGTTAGTATAGAAATCAAAAATTCTAATGTATTTTGTAATCAAATTTATTCTAAACTATAGAAATACTCTGAACGATGTGTCTTCTCTGCTAACCGACTCCACGGATCAATCTCTTGAGAACCAAGGCGATCGATACGCTGATGAAAACTCAATGCTAATGAACTCTTTTGATCCTCCGAACGAGTTCAACGACACCCTCGAACGAGTCGAGTACATGATGGAACAAGGTCGAAAGATTATGGCTATGAAAGCGGCTACTCCGACTCCGAAAAAAGGTACACCAAAGTCGTCCTCCAAGAAAAACACACCAACATCGTCACCAATGCATGTAATGCAGCCAAAACCCAGCAGCACCACGGTATTACTTCCAAAGGCATTCAATTCTCCAAACACTCGCGAGAAGTACGTGTTCAAGCGACCCGACATCACTCCGGGCGTATTTCGAAAACCACCGACAAACGTGGCTAATTCTAGAATTCCACAGCCCAAGCAAAAGGTTGCACCAAAAAATGCGTTTAGTCATATCATTAGTCCAATCGGTGTTTACATTAAGAATGCGGCTCCGTCTCCGTTGGCTGTAAACGCAAAAGCCGACAAAGATTTCTTTGATTCGAGCATTTGCAATCGGGCAGCAAAGAAAGAATTGAAATTTTATCAAGAAGACGCTGCTCAGCGAAGTGCTAGCAGTCATGATCCTTGGGCTGGAACGCCGTCCAAGTATCCGTCACTGCCGAGAAAGGCTTATATCTCTGCGGAAAAGCGTCACGTATGTTATTTATGAAAAAGTGTTACTAAAATTAATTTAAAATTAATATTATTATTTTCTGTTTTTTAGTTAACCGACGATCGTGTGAACAAGATGCCGGGCGGAGATAAAATTCACAATATTGTGGGAGCAACGCCAATGGTGATTCGACATGATGGCCAAGCCAATTTAAGCAGCCACGGACAGCGAGAATTACTTGTGGACGACAGTTTTGCAGATATGTCTTTGATGGCCGGTGATGTGTCCTTTCAGGTGGTGAAAGACTTGAAACGGGTTTAATTTACATGTGTGTTTACGATATATTTATGGTTTTGTGTATATACACGTAATGTTCTACGACTATATTTTTTATAATAAAGTTTATTTTATCAGTCAATCTATAAACCGGGAGTGTATTTAAACAAATAAAGATTGGATTAATCAAATCTGTCTATTCGATAAGTTCACTATCCTTAGAAGACGTACTCTTCTCATTCTTGTACACCAGCTCTGCGCATTTTTGTGCTTCAGCTCGTTTCTGACGGTCAAGGTAAGGTTTAATGACAAACTTGTAGGAGCCCACAAACAGCAAGGTACCACCGATACCGGTGAACATAAGAGCCAACGGTGACGCGGCCTGGGCTGTACGGGATGCGGCGCTCATCTGAAAAATGCACATTTATATTGTATCGCATTTGCGGTTATTTATAAAGCTATCTACTTTAAAGGCTCGGGACTCTTTGCTGGACTTGTCTCAATGTTATGTAACTGCGAACTCTGTGCTGCTTCTTGCTTGCGCAAGTACTGAAATGCTGGTTTCCAAATGTAAACACCGCCAACGAAACCGACGGCTGTAACTATCATCAATTGCGCTGTAGAGATTCCTCGAGGACGCCTTATTCTCATTTTATCTTTGAGATGCGGTTTGTATTGTGTTTGGCTTTTAAGTTTTAAAACAGTATTTTTTTGGACAATAATATGCGGTCGGCGTAGAATAAAAACAACACGTTTAGACACTGAACTGAAAATTGAATGACAGTTGACAGCTGAGAACAGACCCGCTGACACCCGACAGTCAAAACAAACCAAATAAACAACCAAATAAAATACAGTTGCTCAATAGATGGCGCTGTAGTAATAGAAAACGGCAGTTTTGAAATTAAAATATATATATATATATATATATACTTCAATTAAATTTAATAAGTTTTGCAAAGGTACACTTTATAGGGCGTTTATAGAAAAAAAACGCTTAAGTGTTCAGTTTTGCCTTCTATTCATTTTCCGCATATTTTTTTACCGCGGCTATAAAATTTGTATGAAACTTCTTTATTTGAAGAAATAGAAAATAAAATTTTGTAGGTTTGACTAAATGTTTTTTATTAAAAATAACTGCATCATTAGATTTTACCACAAAATAAGGGTTAAATATGGTTATATTTTGAGGGAAAAAGAGTGTTTTAAAAAAATGGTTTGAATATATATTTTTTGCCCAACCGCTATTTTGGAGTAAAATCTTATGATGCAGTTTTTTTTTAAATAATTTATTCAATCCTACTATTTTTTATTTCTTCAAATAAAGAAGTTACATACTAACTCTAAAGCCCCCTAAAAGGGTTATAGGGGGTTAGGCGCAAAAAAAGAGCGGAAAATGATCGGGATATTTTATATTGCGTAAAAGATATTAAATGGAATTGCGCAATTATTTCATGCCCAATCGATTTAAACACATTTGATCAATAGATGGCGCTGTAAAATTAAAAGTGGCAGTTTTTAAACTAAAAATTATATATTAACTTCAATTAAATTTAATATTTTTTATATTGCGTAAAAACTTTTAAATGGGTTTGCCCAGGCCAGAGGGCTCAAACGTATCTTCTACAAGTAAAGCTATGTTTACACGGTTGGAAGGTCTTCCAATGTTGAAAGGTCAGCCAATAGCTGCCAATTATCTACCAATCAGTTGCCAACAATAAAATGTCTGCCAACGACAAATTTGTAGTTTACACGATTGTCAAAAAATCTTCCAATTCCATTAGCAGATCGCGACCTTCCAATGGACTGTCAATGGTTTTACATCCAACGCCAGCCAATGAAAAATTGTCCATTTACACGGTTGGTAGATATATTCCAATGAAAAAATTGTCAGATACGTCGGCAAACGTTGGCAAACTGCAGACAAATAAAATTGCATACATTGAATGAGAAACTGTACGATAATTTTTCCTTTTTGCAAACGGCAAACGTTGACCGACCCATAAACATCCACTTGCACACATTTAATGTGAAACAAAGAAATTGTATTTTTTAATAGATGTTGTTGTAAAGCAAAAATATCGCGCAAAATATTTTTTAAAGAGATTGATTAGATTACTAGACAATTCAGTGCTATACAAAAGGTTTAGCAGTTCTGATTTTTAGATATATTACTGTTTAGTTCTTATTGAAAAATCTAAGTATTAGACCTTGGAAGAGGTGAGCTAATTCCGGCATATTTGATTAAAGGAACAGAACAGTTTTTTTAAAAAGTATTTCTCAACGGTTTTTTATTTGTATTGTATGCCGAATAGCTATGTCCCGATACTCATTCTATATATTGATGGCCCGGGTCCGTTGCTATAATGATTTTTCATGGTGATCGTTTTCAATATTGTTTTTCAAAGATTTTCTGTGCACTAGAGGTCTACGCGGTCCTGATTTCAGCAACACGACCCGACCAGAGATCGCTTTTTTATTTGACTCAACCTTCAAGATTGTTGCCTGCTAACCGCACCTGCATAACATATCCAACGACACAACCTGACCTGAATGAACCCGTGGAAGCCGCTGGCTTTGAAGGAAAAAATCCAACCGAGCTGACTCGAAACATATTTAATCCAACCTGTCTCGCTATTTTTAGACGTCTACTGTTCACCTAAAAATTAAGTATTCCTTATCTTGTTCCTGGCTCTTGATGCTCATCTCTGATCTCTGGTGCATTACCGCATGAATTAGAATTGTAATTACACGTGTCGCACGATTGATGGTATATACCATCAATGGATGGAATATATTCCATCCACCCAAAGCAAACAAATTATGCTTTTTATAAACTCACATCTCCAGTCATAACATCATCATTTTTTATGATTTTTTTGAAATACCTTTAAAAAGAATGTTGTACCTTTAATCCAATATGGCGGATTTAGATTTCACCCACCAAGGTCATAAATTTAAATTTTTAAAAGGGCCAAGATCTAAGCAAAATATAAAAAAAATCAGAACTTCCTTTTAAACGGCAAAACTCACTTTTCTGCCCCGCTGACTGGACTATATTATAACGTAACATATTTTCATGTACCTACAATTAAGACCTTCATCAAAACTGCTTAGGGTGAGTTTATACGATCGCTCTTAACACGCTCTTACGTCAGTGAGTGGCCCAATCACATTCAAGAATGTACGCGTCGTGTCGCTACCATTTGAACGCGCTGCGCGTTTTTGTTTGACGTTTCTACGCATTTACGCGTTGAAGTCGAAAAAGCCGGTTTCTTGCATACACCAATCGAATCGTCTCTTTACATTTTACTGGCGAAAGGGGGCGTTAAAATGCAATCGTATAAACGGATTAACATTGATGTATGTTTTTTAGAGACATTTTTTTATATTGCTCTCAAATCGACAAATTTCTTGTAATTTGACAATAACATCGTTATTACATTTTTAATGTTGAAATTGAAATTTAATGACAAAATTGCAAAATATTGAAGCACGCAAAGCAAAGCCATATACCTATTAACTATTCTATATTATGTATCTTCAAAAAAATACTTTCTTACGAAAGCCAAAGTATATACACTATTATATTTCATTTTATGAAGAAAAGTCTTCCAATTAGTTGGCCATTGGCAGATGTCAAAACTTTGCACATCTGCCAATGTCTAATGACCTACCAATAAATGCTAACGACTACCAACGCGTTACCAACAGCCAATGCAGAGTGTTTACACGATTGGAAGATGTCTGCCAATTTCATTGGTAGAAGCGACCTGCCAATGGTCGGCCAATAATTTTCTTCCAACGTTAGCAGACAAAAATTATCCGTTTATACGGTTGGCTAAAATATACAGCCAATTTTTCTTCCAATAATTGCTGACCTGCCAACCGTGTAAACATAGCTTAACAGTATTAATAGTATATAAGTGTTTCTTGTGGGTGAGATAGCTGGCCAATCAAGTAAACTTTTTTTATCATGTCAGAAAAACATTTTTTACAGTTTATTTCTAAATTTATTATTAAAATAAATACTTTACCAAAAAAATATAATACAATATAAATATTAATTTTAATATACCTATGTCATTTTTAAAAAAAATAAATTAAATAAAACAACACAAAAGAGAAATTTATAAATTTTTTGGATTTTTTTGGAGTACTAAAATTATATTTAAAAAATCAATAAATATACCAAATAAAATAACAAAAAAAAATATAAAAAAAATTAATTAATCTTAAAAAAAATAAAATAAACATAAACTTTTTTTTGCAATAATATTTTGTCAAAAATGTCATCTTTCATTATTTTAAATATATGTTTTAATGGGAAATAGACTGCCCAGCTTTAAATTTTGATCGTAAATTAATAAATTATCATTTTTTTAGTGATACATCCAAATTAATACCGAATAGAAAATAAAATAAAAACGCTAACAAAAAAGTGTCCCCAAATTAAATTTAAAATTGTAACAAAAGTAAATATTTTCCCAAAAAAAGTATTCCAAAAATAAATAACAAATATCACTAAATAATGGTACCCAAATCGATACTAAAAACTAATCCAATTAAATAAAAAATGCACGTACAAAAAATATTTTTATAACAATTTTTTATTTAAGGTAACAAAATTTTAAATATATATTTTTTCTTTTCAGGTTTTTTTTTAACGATCTTATCTTACTTTATTTTATCATCAACATAAACTTTTCAAATCGTCTAATCGTAATCACAAAACGGCATTAAACTGAATATCCGAGTGGCAAATCACTTGGAATAATCATTTTTATATATTTTAATTTATTATTGAAATTTAAAATATTTTGTATATTTCGTATTATAAAATGTATTTCTACGATTAGCGATTACATTTTCTATATTTTGAATATTCTCAGATTTAATAATAATATTATTGAATCTTGATATTGGCAAAAATAAAAGTATATTTTTAAAAATAAGTAGTTTAAAAATAGCTTTTACAAATAATAATAAGTATTATAGAATTGATTGTATATATTTTCAATATTTTCGATATTGATAAATATTATTTCATATTCTTGGCATTGGCAAGTATTCTTTATAGATGTTTTTATCGTATTATTTTTTGATTAGCGTATTATTATGCACATTCCCTAAAATATTTTAGTTATTTGGAAATATTTTCAGTATTCGTGATTTTTGTTTTCTATTTTCATTAATATTTACTATTTTTTCAGAATTTCACGATTTTTTTTATAATAATCGCATATATTTTAAAAATTATATTGAAATATTTATAATGATAATGATGATGATTAGGAATTGCCTTCTAGAAGTCGGCCCCGAGCGCTTAGGCCAAATAGGTTGGCCCATTGTACTAATGAGTACGCATAATGCATACATAATATTCTCAGATATTTGTGAAATTCTTATTATATTATATTATTTTAATATTCGCAAAGTAAAATAAATTCGTAGTATTTGTGAAGATATTTTTTAAATAATAATAATTATTATTATTTCCTATAATATTCGTAATAATTTAAATAACTTTTTATGATATTATAAATATTCGCGAATATAGGCCTAATAATTAGTAAAAATATTGTAGATGGTTGCAATATTATTATTTTTAATACTTGCGATATTATAGGTATTATTCGGTATTATCCAATTTTTGTACAATGTATTACGGAAGTGAATATGCTTGCTTAATTTCAACTTAAAATAGCATTTACATTTTTGTTAATTATTATGTACTAAGAAATACATACACCGCGTCATTTTTACACTGACGACTATGATAATTATCTGAATGTCTTTGTTTTTTACCATATATATAATTCATAATCTGTCAATTTGTACTATTAATAAATAAAAAATACTATAAATAAATAAATATAGTAAATGCACCAAGATAATTGCTGCTGTTTCAAAACATTTATGATAAACATGCGCTTAACTTCGACAAATAAGCATAATTATGTGTAATTTAGTCTATACAGCCGCTAGGTGCTAGGTTATTATAGGATAAGTTTAGATAAGTATATCTATATAGTGTCTAACGGTATAATATTCTTCTCGCAATTACCAGTGCATGGTGCACCATATCGTATATCAATTAGCCAACGTCATAACAATTGGCCTGAGCTAATTTTTGGTTGGTTGTAAAAAATCATAATTTTGGTTACATTTAATTTTTGGAATGATAATGCATTTCAATTTTTAAATTTTAAGCTCATGTTTATTTTTTTTATAATTTAAAAAATATTAAAATACTAATGAAACTGTGATCTTCACTAATTAAATATAATAATGCAGTTTTAAAAAAAAAACAATTATTCGATCCTATTTTTTTAAATACTTTTCTTTAAATTTATGATATTTAATACATACATGCAATTTGAAATTATTTATTAATTTAAATTCTTTTATTATTTATTCCTTTTAATTTTCCTTCTAATTTGGTAAGAGAATTAAAAGGGCTTAATAATTATTTTTAATTATTTAATAACATTTTTTTATTTTTTTAGGTATTTTATTAACATAAATATCATAAGTTATTTTGAATGTGTCACTTTAAAATAGTAGGTGTGGAGTCAAAGTCGGTGTCGGTGGAGTCGTTCTTTTTTTGACTTCGACTCCAACAAAATTGTAATACTACAATTCTCGCTAAATCATGGATGCTCTCAAATCCGATTTTTAAAATTGGATTTAAAATAATATCTTTTAGAAGCCATGCTTTCTTCTAAAAATTCAATTAATTTGTTTAATTAAAAATAAAATATATTTTATTTTTTTTGTATTTAAAAAAAATTAAAATTAAAAATATGATTTTTGTGAGTCAATGTGAAGTTTGAGTTAGAGTTGGAGTCAGAGTCGGAGTCGAAGTCCGAAGTCGGAGTCAGAGTCGTATAATTATTTAACGACTAGGTGATATTGTTATAAAATATTCATAATAAAAATCCTTTTTTTTGAAGTAATTTAATTTAAATATAAAATAAATAAGTATACTTTTAAAAATTAATATATATTTTTTTAGTACAAAAAGTATTGTTATTTTTAATTAAAAATGGAACTGCGAATATTTTTAACTGACATATTATTATTTTATTTCCTTTTTTTGAATTATTATAATTTCGGTTTTAACTGAATTTATATTTCATTACTTTGACTGAATTTTTTGACTGTTTTTTTATACTGAATATATATGTCTTTTTATTATTCAATTTTTGTTTTTTTTTATTTATATTTTTACTAAAAAATTATGTCTTTTTTGATATAATTAGGATAGAATAATATTAATTATTTCTATTATTACTTTATTTTCGAAATATTTTATTTATTAGTTTTTGTGGGTCGTGTCGGTTGGGTGGATATTTTCTGCGGATCGGGTCAGGCCGGGTCAGATAAAAGACCTTGCGCCGGGTCGGGTCGGGTTAAAAAAAAAATTAGTACATTAAAGAGGTATTAGAGGTTTACATTTAAAAAGGGTAAATATTATTTGAGTTCCAAAAAATAATTTTCCAAATAATGCGTTCCAATAAAATTAATTGAGTACTAAAATAAATAAATGGGTACCAAACAAAAATGAGAATAATTTAAAAAAGAGCCTTTTGTAATATGTGTTTAGCACAATGGGCTCATGCAGTGGCCTACTTGCTGGACCTCTCTCTTTGAAACGGTCTCCCATCACATCATCATCAATATATGTTTAATTGAGAATTAAAAAATTAAATAAAAATTTAAATTTGTTAAAAAAATACGTTTTATTATTAAATAATGATATTTCATTTACCTATTTTTTTTTGCGAAATTAAAAGTAACTATGATTTTATTTATTTTAAAAGTTTTTTTCATATATTCATTATATAAATATCATTTATAAATAAAAACACATAATAGTTTTTTGTTTGGACAAACACGTTTTTTTTTCTTTACACTTTTTTTTAATAGCATTCAGTTTTCTATAAATTATAATTTTTTTTTATTAAACGGCTGCTAAAACGTAAAAATGCAAAATATGTTTTTAAAAACCGATTTTTACCTTTTAAATCTCACTTCTCCTAAGATCTGCTTTTTTTAGTTTACTATTGATTAAATATAAATAAATATATAAATAAAAAATACCGCAATTTTGAATTTTAAAAGTTCCAATATTTAATTATATAATAATTAGTTGAAGTAATTGAGATCCATTTTAAAATGGCATCAGCTTAAAATTCCGAATATCAAAATTCCTTTTATTTTAATCTCTTATTTCAAAATACCGAATTTACAAAATCCTATTTAAAAATGCCGCATTGCTAATTCTCGTATTTTTGGTTTGTTTTCATTTTTTAAATTTTTTGTTTATTTTTTATCTTGTTTAAATTTTTTTTTTTTTATTTAAATTTTTGATATTTTTAAAAAAAAAAAATTTTTTTTTTTGATTTAATTAAAAGTAAATTTGCGGCCTAT
>JAAAKO020006394.1:0-19559 GCA_010015015.2 Bolitophila cinerea | reverse complement strand
GCAAACCACTTCTCCACCGTTTGCCTCGATGGGGCAGAGTCCGGATAACACTTATCAAGCCATGCTTTGGCTGTGATTGTATTTTTACCCATCAAAGAGCAATGATAAATCAACACACAAAACTGTTTGAATTCATTTTTTTGAAAAACTCATAAGTGGTGTCAATTGAACCTCTGTAACTTGTAAACTAATCGTCGGAGTGTCATGAAACTTCCTACAAATCATATGGATTATTACATAGGAACGCCATCTATGTTTCATCATACGGACTTATTGAGTGATGTGTTATGTGTTTATAGTATCGTGTTTTTTCTGAAGCGTTGGACCTTGACAAATGGCAGTTGACAACAATTTTATATATCACCTACGTTTTTGTAATTTAAAGTCCTTTTAAAAGCTCTTTTTGCATCTTTTGGCATGAAATAACAATCAAAAAGGGACTGTATCATTATGGTTATTTCTAAGATTCTAGAGTGTTCATTATGGAGTGATCAATAGTAGCGTTCTATGAATGTTTTCTACCGATGTTAATTGCTATTTAAAGCTGCAATTCACTGTGCTAATTATATCGAGTAACACTAAGCTTCCTGATTTTATTGAGCCACAATCTGGTTTAAATTCAAGTATTTTAGTTGAACATGATAGCAAAGCAGTAGTAAGTAAGCTTTCTGATTTTGTCGAACAACATTGTTGTTGTAATACAAATATTTTTGTTGTAGTAGTAATGAAACAGATATAATATAACGGTGAATTGACTTAAGGCCCACGGACATAAGGTCCATGAAATGTATGTCTTGCTGAATCGGAAATAAACCCATTGGCCTTATGTCCGAAACGAAACGGATATAAATCCCTTAATAAACACAAAAAGTCCATGGGCCTTATGACCTTTGCGTGCCGACATATTGCCCATCCATAGTCATAAAAATAGCTTTAAATAGACATGCATTATGTCTGTTTGAATGGAAAACATATATTAAAAAAAAAAACACTTTTTGAGCCATATTGACTTAGCTTTTATTACTATCCATTCCCGTTACTTTTTATTAATATTTTTAAGTTTCTTGTTGATTTATGCATGTTGTTTTATACTATTTTGCTGTATTTTATGTTTCTGTTATTTTTTGAAGGAATTCCTTGGTTTTTTACTTATTTTTTTGCTATTTTTATGTTAATTAAAAACAAGCAGAATGGTATCAAAAAAACAAATGTAAAACTAGCAAAAAGTAGAATATAATTTATCAGAGAATGGAAAGAAGGTAGAAGGAGAAGCTTAAGCTTTCAAAAGAATATTGCTTTTTGGTTTTCAAAATAAATAAATAAAAATGAAATCTCCAAATAAGGCCCAGGGGCTTTATGTCTGATTGTCTGATGGTCAGTTGGCTAAGGCCGATGATGACTCTTAAAAAATGAAAAAGAAACAGACATTAAGACCATGTGCCGTATGTCTGGTTGAAACAGACATAAAAACAATGTCAAAACGGTCATAAGACCCATAACCTTTATGTCCGTTCCGTTTTGGACACAAGAACCATGGGCTTTATGTCCAATTTAACCAGGGCTTTATGTCCGTAGGCCTTATGTCGTGCCACTTTATAAACACATAATTTTGCCATTTATGGGTGCCTTCTTTTTCTATACGATAAAGTCTATCTAGTCCAATTTTTCATAAATTTCTTTATAAATTGTAAAATATATAAAGATTTTGATATCAATTGGTGTCAGCGCTTAGTTTTGACTTATTTATGGATGTTCGTCAAAGTGTCGGTTACGCATCATTGCGGACGCTGATCTCGGACATGTAACATAAGTCAAAATAGCTTCCCCTCTTTAGAGTTTCACACTTTTGATAAATGTGTCAGACTCGCCACAGTCAAAACGTTGATTAAGTTTCTTGCGGCAAACTCGAAGTGCGCATCGGATTTTTAACTAAACAAAAAGTGCATGCGCACGCGCGCTTGGTGTACGCGGCGGCCAGGGTGATTGGCACACATCTCCGCTTCAAAGTTTTTTGCTTCTCTCCAATTTTTTTCTTCTGTGAGGATTGTTTGTGTCTTATACATTCTTAAGTATATTATACACAGTACAGTGCACACTGATGCACATGGACTAGTGTTGCGCGTCTGTCTGGGCCATTGCGCGCGCGCTCACGCCTTAAAAAAACGACAACAAACGCCGAACACATTATTGGCTAGTAAATTTGTGTATGCACACACATACATATACATTTTTGTGTGTAGATATGTGTGTGCACACAACTTATTAGGTTCGTGAATTTATTCGCCAAGTTTAGTGTTTGTGTGTGTGTGTGTGTGTGTGTGTGTGTGTGTGTGTGTGTGTGTGTGTGTGTGTGTGTGTGTATGTGTACGCCGTGCTGCTGCTGCTGCTGCTGCTGCTGTTGCTGTCGAGTCGAGGTGACTGTCCTGTGGCTGTGCAGGGCATGCAAATGTCAAATATGTATATAGGAAAAAAATGTGTAGATAAACCACGCTTGCATTTCGAGTGTAAATAATATGTACATATATGCAAACATATACTATTTACAATACTGAGTTCGTTTATTTTTTTATTATCTTGGTCGAGCCAGCGCGCAGCTTTTTCGTGTAATTTTATACATTTTAGCTGTGCAGCTAAGTAAGTTTGCTTTCTAGCAGTGTGTGTTGTTGCCAATTTTTTCTCGCACAAATATTTCCGAATTTTTAAAAATATATTATTATATAATGAAAACTGACTTACGATTGAACTGTCTCTGCTGGCTCAATTCGCCTAGACACAACAGATTAGGTTAAATACACTTTTTTTATATAACAAAATAGGCAGATTGCATTGGGCACATGCGTCCGGGCCAAGCCTAATGACCAGACTATAGAATTACTGTGGGTCTAGCATAAACAAGCTATTTAACATGTGGTCAAACTGTATAATGCATTTGTTGCGTTACTCATCGCTTACGTTTTGAAATTCGTAGAATCGACGACAAATTCGCCGTAATTTCGATGGCTATTCTGATGATTCAATGGGTTTTGTAGCACGAAACTAGAGAAATTCGAGTAGGTTCGGCATGGCATTTATATACATACATGTTTATGTTTATAGACATTTCCACATACTATGTTATGTATGTATTTATATCTATATGTAGCATACATACGTACCATCGCTTTGAATTCGCATGTACGCAAGGAGTGTGCACGAGCTCGCGGTTTATTTTCGGCGAACGGAAGTCAGATTTGGTTTGAATACAAATGCATTTTTTACGGTGGGCTGCATTTGAGTTGCGAGTGTTTACATCGAGTATTTCAAAAAAAAAAACTATTCCAGACAATGCCTTTTGCATTTTAATTTCTACAAATAATAATCGTTTTTTTTTCTTCAAAAACAATGATATTATTATTAAATGTATATTTGCGTAAACAACTTGAACATTTAAAGCACAGTCGCATATTCGCATAAGCACACAGAAATGAATCAGTCTCAACGCAGAATCCACAACCCACTAAACACGGTGCGATTTGTTGACTTATCTCTAAATGACCTTCAAATGTTCACCGAGCAACTGACCTATGACAAGACAATTTGGCATACCGCTTGTATATTTCTGTGAAAAAAAAATAACAGACACAAATTCGACACACAAACACACATACACTAATACACACAGCACACACACACACAGACAAGTACAATTGTATACGCAGGTCTCAATTCTAAATTCGTGTTTCCATTTTTTTTGTGATGTTAACGTTAAAATACTAATAATGGTTTTGTTTGACGTGTGTATACGTACTCACGTCTATACATAACATATACAATCCACAATATGCATGTTTATATATACATATCCTATATAATAATGTATTTTTTCAGCTCTAAACTGAATACGGCCTGTGTGTGTGTGTGTGTTCATTATCATTTAGGAAAAACAATAATTCGGCGGAGATAATAGCGCCCGGCAACAGATGATAGACTATGACATTGAATGTGTATATAGTCTGTGTGCGCTGAAATGAAATGGCATAGGACCAACGAACCTATATAAGTATACTATATAGAGGTTCAAACTTATATCTATTGTTTGTGTAGATTTGATAATACGAGCTCACCGCACTTAGCTACACAAGTTGTGGTGTTTTATCTGTTTGACCGCTGTCACTTTCATTGCAACATTGCATTGGTGTCAGCGGTTGGAATCACTTTGATAGCTTTGAAACTCTAAACAAACATATTTTTATTTATATTCGTTTATTTTCAGGTTTTTAGTTTTTTTCGAGTAAGAAGAATAATTTTCAATTTGTCTTCTCCATACAATATTATTTTGTGAAGTCTGATAATATATAACCGATCCCTAATCGAAATGATTAGGAGAGCGGAACACTTGTTTGAACTGACGGATCGTAAATGGACTGACGGTCACTCTGGTGCAAATATTTGCTCAATAAATGTTTTTCTTTAATACATGTTTTTAGCTACTGTTTTTTAAGACAAATTTCTTCCATTCTCCATGTACCACAACTAATTATAGGAAAAAATGTAAAAAAAGATAAATATCATTCTTTTCGGACAGTCCAGCAGCACTCTGCCTTAATTATAGAACCAGTCAATTTAGGGAATGCCAATTAAACCTTACCGTATAGCTGAAAAAACTCAATCGAGGTAATGTTGTAATTAGGTCTTAGGCCACTCTAGCTTCTGGGTAAACGAAATGGCCGAGGAGTATGCTTTCAGTGCCACAGCTTCTCTTATTCGATCGATTATGATGTCCAAAATCGCACGAGCGTACTTTGAATTTTAAATTGTTCTGAACATCTATATTTATCAGCAGCCGCTGTCACCATAATTAACCATAATGTAATGCATCAATATTTGGTGTCAGCGGTTTGTTACTTCTTCACTATTTTTCCTGAGTTTTTAAAATACATATAAATGTGGAATCCATATCAGTATTTAATAAATTACGAGGCTGAATATTATTATTGTTAATTACATATATTATAATTACTATGTAAAGTAGAAATTTAGACACACAACATTTTAGAATCCATAATAATGCCGTTTAAAAACCATTCTTTTAACTTCACTTAATTTATTGATTTTTCGACGCCATATAAAACCACTTCCATTTATCTGACCCTGCTCAAACTTGGAAAATAGATTCGTTCGCACGGGAATTATTAAGTATTATTATATAATAATAATTTCATATTTTTTAAACGTCTTTTGTTTCATATTGCACAACCGTTAACCCCAAATAATGATGCATTTCAATTAGCTAATTTTGGTAGCAGCGGTTGCTTTGAAACAATTTTTAAGTTATAAAAATAAAGGAATTAAAAATTGTGTCTGTTTGACAGAATATATTTAATTTGTAAATATATTTAATGTAACATACTATTATTTAATTTATAGTTTTTTGAGATTTACTTCCTTTTCTCCAATTGACAAGTAAAATTGGCCATAAATAGTAATTTGACGTCATTTTATTAAAAATGTTATGCCTTAGTAAGTTAAAGGTCCAATTCAAACAAATTTTATATATCCTTTTCTCCAATTGACAAGTAAAATTATCCATAAATAGTAATTTGACGACATTTTATAAAAAAAATTATGCCCTAGTAAGTTAAAGGTCCAATTCAAACAAATTTAATATATCCTTTTCTCCAATTGACAAGTAAAATTGGCCATAAATAGAAATTTGACGTCATTTTATAAAAAAAAAAATGCCTTAGTAAGTTAAAGGTCCAATTCAAACAAATTTTATATATATATTTTTTTTTTTGGTTTATATTTTATAAACTTTCAAAAATGGATAATTATAAAAAAATATGAAGAATGTTTCCACTTATTGTAATAGAAAAATTATTAAAAAAACGAAGATGCAATTTTTAAAGTGAATTTGTTCTTATAAAGCAATTTTTTTAAGACATTTTACAACTTGAGAAGAGCCTTATTTTTTTGTACGCGTTTTCTTATTTTATTTCTATCTATAATTAAAGATAATAAACAAAACTTTAAAAATCATTGTAGAAACTAAAAAGTGATGCAGGAAAATGCATTTCTTCAGGGTAACTTATTTGGAATAATAAATAATCGCGCCTGCACGCATGCCGGACACCCCTACCATACGTTGCACCGAAGTGACCAATCCCTATGTATCAAACTCTTAGCCAGTATAATTTTTGCAATATAAGAAGAACATTTTTTTTCTATTATCAAATAATTTAACATCAAACAAATAATTAAACAATAGTTGTGTTATTTTGTTATTTAAAAAAATGTCCTGTTTCAACACTGAAAAAAAATATTTCACCTATGAAATCTTTTTGGTAATTTTGTTAGCCTTATCTATTTTGTATATTTCCTCAAAATTTCAATAATTTATCATTACCAGAAAAAAAGTTATAGAATAAAGACCACGAAAACTGCCATTTAAAGCACCGTGTGCCAGGCGCTGACACTAAATATACCATTTAAGTGTTATTCAAAAGGCTTTGTTTTTATTTAGTGTTTATTTATTTATTCAATTTTTTTTTGTGATTGTGATTGTATACATTCTGCAGTTATGTACACGACTATTATTAAGATGTACACATTTTAAATTAATTTTATTTCTTTTTAATTTAGTTTTTTTTTCCAATTGGGTTGAGTTATTTTAATCGTTATTTTTTCATGGGATTTCTTCTGAAGAGAAAATTTCTCCGGTAAAAAGAACGCAACCCTAATTTGAAACTGTAAACGTTTTTGAAATAAAAAGTTACATATTATTTAATGAGTGTTTTAGACATATACAAATTAGCATTACATTTTTTTTGTTTCTTGGTGGGTTTTCAGTTTATGTCGTCTAAACCGCTGACACCAATTATTCCTTTTAAATGGATCATTATTTGGTGTCAGCGGTGATTTATTAAAAAATATCAAATATATTTTTATGAATGGTACTTTTTCGTTAAAGATAAACATGTGTTCTGCTTTTATTGATTTTTATGAGTAAGTCCTTAAATCCTTTTGTAATCGTCCTATTTTTCTGAAAAGTTTTGAATGTCAACAAATTTCAGATTTTTTCTCATCGGTGTGAACATTTAAACGTAAAACATATTCATATCATCTCTGCTACGCCCATTAATCTATATAAAACCTAATTCCCATAGCCCAACGTCTTTGCAGACAAACAAACGCATGATATAAAATTATACATACAAACACACACAAATAATCTCACATACATAAACACACTTATATACCCACACACACACACACACACAAAGTCGTCGCAGTAAAACCTCACTTCACGAATAATCAAATAATCTAACGCTTCACGCTGTCGCATTCGCACATATTATTGCCCGAGCATAAATAATGACCCCCATTCATATATCCTATGTAACCGTATTAAAGCAATATTAACCTCGAACTTTATCAATGTCAGCCTGAGTCGCCTATACTAAATTATACAATGCCGCATATGTACATTATATATATATATATATATATATATATACGTCTGCCATGCAATTATATACAAGCTGCCTCCTCTATGCATTCACAGACACCGCTATATTTGCTATTTTAATGCCATGGTTTTTGTTGTTGAAATGCTGGCTGGTTCTAACGCACAGTCGACGACACTCAACGACAGTCTAACATAGAACTATAAAGAAACACAAAAAGCACACATACACACACCCATTCTTCGGTGTATGTATATGAGCTAGCGCAACCATATTGTGTATGTGTGTGTGTGTGTCGCGCTGCACTATGTACTATATGTTTGAAATAAACACACACCAAAACAAACCCGCGTAGACATGTAGTATGTACTCGTACTGTCTATATATAGTACACACTATTTATAGCATAGACCATTTGTTATGTAGTTATGGAGTTATGGTAGTATTTTTGCCAGCACGCAGACGTCTTACGTCATGCTTATATAGCTTTAGTCTAGCCGGTTGTGCGCGCGCAAATTAGTCTGGATATATAGTTGGTTGTCTGTCGCATGCTTTCTAAGCGCGTATTTGACTCAAAAAGACGCGCAATTAATTAATTCCAAAATTATTTTATTTTTGAAAATGCATCATTCAATTTGTAGGCGCAAACACGGCGCGGCTGATATTGTTTTTTTTTTAATACAGAGCGATCATATTATTATTTTTTCTTGCTAGAACGACGCAGTTGTTGTTTGCATTTTAAGCAAACCAGCATACACACACACACACACACATGCACAGAAATGTTATTAATTTGAATATCTCGAGAGGTTTTGGTTGTGTATACTACATTGTACATTAATATCAACAGGCTTGAGTTATTTTCTTAATGTGTGTAAGTGTGTGTGTATTCTCCAAGAGACGTTGTCTGGACGAGAGGTAACTGAACTGTGTGCGCTCAAACACACATAAATATATTTGTTTTAAATGCATTTGTTTTCGTTCAACGTCAATAAATATGCTAATTTTATAGGCAAGCACTCGGGTGGTTCGGTTGTGGGTGATTCGGTGGCAATTGCGTCAGACGATTCGAGTTAGGAAGTTTTATTGTTGTGTTGCGACAGAGTTTGCAATCAGTTTTTACTACGACGGTGGATGCATTTGCCAAGTATTTTAGTTTGATTTTGTTTTTTAGTAAATAAATGAAAAATTATGTTTTTTTTTAAATAATAAACCACATTTCTACTTACCCTGTATCACAACAAGGATGTAGCGGATTTTTGGTCTATTATTTTCAAATATTTCTTTACTTTATTATATTGTTTATATTGTTGCGCACCCGCAACAAATTTTTGACTGGAACCGGAAACGAATTTTGGTAGAACGCCAGCAAATAACCCTCCGGTTACATGCGAGCCAGACAGAAATCACAGCAACCCCAGGCAAAATTGGGGAGCAATATCGGTGAGGAGTTTCAGAGAGGGAGATTTGCACATCCTTCTAATAACCATGAAAATGACAACATACAACCACTCATAAATGAACAATCACGCGATAATAGGAATGATTACCGGAGAAGATACAACCCGGTTTCTCATTGGAAGGCAAGGTTTTGCGGAGACGGTAAATGTCTGTCCTTGCAACATTTTTTGCAAGAAATAAAGATTTTGAGTATCGCTCACAGCGTTACGGAGGGAGACCTATTGAAGTCGGTCGTATACTTACTAGAAGGGCCAGCAAAAAATTGTTACTGTGCAATGTACGACAGTTTTATAATATGGGCGTCGTTAGAAGCAGCTCTATCTAGGAATTTCCTACCATATCGGTGGGATTTTAAACTACGCAGAGAGATAGAGAACAGAGAACAGCTTAAACGAGAGAACATAAGAGACTATTTTGTTACAATGCAAACCTACTTTGTCAGATTGAACGAGCCCATTTCGGAGACGGACCAGGTAAACATCACAAAAAGTAACATGTTGTCGAAATATTTAAAGCCACTATGGGACCGCGAACCACATTCAATGCACGAACTATTCAAGCTGGACGAGATGGACGATATAATTGCCCGCCAAGATAGGAACTCAACCAACACGCTGTTGGAACCCATGCTGTTCGGACCAATAAGAGATCGTAGCGTTCACGAAATCAATACCACGACGGAAGGAAATATTTTGAGCGAAGGTCAGAAGGAAGAGTTATACGCACTTCGTCAACAGTTCCGAGTTAACGCAAAACCCCCCGCGACTCAATTTTACCGACAACCACCAGCCAACACCATCAGACCCATCATACAGCCACAAACTCTTTACGCGCCATTGCAAACAACCGCATCACCACCAACAACCGAGGTACGACCGCTTTTTTGCTGGAGTTGTGATCAACCAAACCACACCTTTTTCTGGGTAGATCAATAGGTGCAGGTGCCGAAACGGTACCCGATCCGAATCCCAGCTCTGATCCTTGCTAATGATTAATTTATCTTAATAAAACCTTAATTATTATTAAAATGTTTGCTTTCAAATACAAGTAAATTTCTCTTAGGGAAATGAGAATTTTACAGCCCGAAGCTGTTTAAGAGCTAAAAATGTCGTATTTGGCAGAATAATATGGCCCAGTCGTTATTCAGATTGGTTGGCTTTATAATAAAAAGCTAAATAAAAGCTTATTCGGCCATATTATGCAGCCTTTATTCAGGGTTAAATTATTTTTTAAATTATTTGGAAAGTACACGCAAAATTGGGCAAATGTTCACAAAACGATTTTTTTGTTTTGTAAAAACTGTATTTAAAATTCCTAAAAATATTAGACAACTGTATTTGACCAACATTTTAAGGGTTTTAAAATAGAGTTTATACAAAGTCTCTTTTTTTCGTTGTGTAAATATTTGCCCCATTTTGCGTGTACTTTACCAAATAATCTTAAAACGATATGTCCTAGATTCGACATTTTATAAATCGAAAATTGAAAAAAAATGTAAAACCAATTTTAAAATATACAATTTTTAAATATTTTGTTTTAATATTTAATATGCATTCGTCATTGTTTTACTTTTGCTTAATTTTGACTTGATTTTGATAAGTCTTTTATTACCCAAACAATGTTTTATTTCTGAGAGTTTTCTGTCTTCCGGTATTTTTTAAGGCATTTGAATTTTTTTTACATTTAGTCATTCATGCAAGTGAGTTTTGGTGTTGATTTTTTTTGGCAGGATTTCGACACAAGCACTCTTGAATAATCCCCTGAAATTTATCTTTAATTTTAATTTGTATTCTCATTTTTTGTGGTATAGGATTAGACAACTTTTATTACAGATTGGCTTCCCAATTTATTGTTTATAGTTGCCTCCAATTTAACCTTCAGTAAACTTATATACAGACTAAAAGTTTTTTTGGTCCATTTCTTGTAATAACTAATGTAATAAAAAAATATTTTTAAAAATGTGTTGTTTATTTTTATGATTTACTAAATATAAGAATAGTAGTAGGAAAAACTTCAAATAACTCTTGCAGGCCATTAAATTATCTTCAAAATAGGAATAATTTGATTTATATTGGATGGCCTTCTATTTTACCTTTTAATTCTCACTATACTCACACAATTTAATTATTATTTTTTGTATATTTTATTGTATATTTTTTGTTTTTTTTTTTGTATATTTTTGTATATTGGTGACCACGACCACGACCCCAATTGAAAATCGTTTTCAGGTGCCAAAAAAACATACGCTTGTAATATTTAATGTATGTCTTTCAAGATGTATTTAGTATTTTCTAATGTGACCAGTCATTTTGCTACCTAACAAAGAAAACGTGAATTTCTTGCTATTCAACATCGTATGTGGTCCCAATCAAACGCACCGCGAGTATATCTTCGAGATATTATATCTACTACAGCACTTATATCCCCATATAATCAACACACATAGATAAGTTATCGGTGCAATCCTAATTACCCTAATAAAAGTCATAATTAAGACTGCACCAGTCTCTGAAAGAATCGCTCCGAAAATAAGAAGGCAAACAAAAATAAGCTAAGCAAACAGTATACACTCAGAGTTTATCCACCCGCGATGCATATACACTTAGAGTGCATTGTATATTGTGTCATCATCATCATCAGCAGTTCACCACCATCGTCGTCATCATCATAATCACTCAACGCCTTAACTTTTCTCGGTTCTGCTCACTCCGTCCGTCGTGTTTGAATGTGCTTTACTACAACGTTTTTTTTGTTTAATGTATATATGTACATAAATTATTGTATATATTGCACATATTTATTTAAAAACGGGCAAATGCGCTTATCGCAGGCGTCCTAAAAAAACACACACATACAGCCATTTTTTCTCCGCAAAAATAGCTCTTCCTACGAGTATATCATGTGTATATAATATTATAAAAATATGCGGTTTACGAAAATGTTTATGTGTGTGTGTGTGCTGTATTCCTAGCCTACAAGCGCATGCAATGAAATGTGTATTTTTGCATTAGCTTCTTTCGTGTATATTCGGTATGTAATACATTTTTCTTATTTACTGCAGGCTGCACGCTGCACACAGTCAAAAACGAATCACACACACACACACACACGCTCATCGCAAACGCACACAACGTGTAATAATATATTCGTCGTCGCGAACATCTACTCTAAACAAAACTGGCTTGAAAAAATATAAAATACGAACAGAATAAAAATGCGACGAACCGAACCAAAAAAAAAACGCACACCAGCATTTGAGGAGGTCGATGGCCTGCATTAACAAAAATATTTTTGCGGACCGCTCGAGTCAAATGCGTCGAGCTTATATTCGCTATTTGCGGTGCGCGCGTGCATGCGTGAGTGTGTGTGTGTGTGTGTGTGTGCATGTGCATGTCATTCGCAGTGCATTTATGCACACTTAGAGGACCGCGTAGAAAACATTCGTGCGGCCATATAAGTTCGAATTTATAAGGTCCTGCATTCACGCATTCACAATGCATTAATGTACTCAAGCCCTTAAGCAAGAAAGCCACCTAAATTTGGCGTTCATCTTGGCTTGCATACTGTACGTCTGAACACTATTCCAAAAAGTGGTTTGCGCCTAGTTTTGAATGCACTTTGCGGGTCTTCATATATTATATACGAGCTGCAGACGATGTCCAGTAAATATATAAATATACCCTAACACACTCTGGCAAAACTGGATATATCGGTCTGATTTCGGTTGTTGTTTTTTTGTTAATTCTTTTTCGTATTTGTTCGTTTCGATTTGGGAACTGGAATTTGAAATTCGCCTTCGAGATGAGCGCGCCTCGTGGGAAAACTGTGTGCGCACACGAATCCCTGCATCTCGACCGCGTTCGCAAATCGTATATATGCGTGTGCGTTTGTGTGTATGCGTCTAGATTCGCGTTCTTTTATGTGCGAATTAAAATGAGGGTCTTGAAATTGACGCACACACAAAACGTTTAGCATAATGTATGCTTTTAAAATTGGTATATACATTTCATTTGTTAGTGTTTGAGAGAGTATGTGTCTGGAGCGAGTGTATCGGTGTATAAATCCAGCCGCACTGTCTGCGCTAGACTACGTGAGAATATAAAATGCATACATAGAATAGAATAGATGTCGAAAATAATCTTTGGATTGCGAATACTTCATAATTTAGCGTACACAAATCAAGATACTTAAATTATGAATTAGATATTTGGTTTTTTACATTTTAAATCCCTAAAGTATTTAAAACTCATTTGTAAAAAGATATTTTTATATTTAAAATATTTTCGATTTAACAGACGGTTGATCGATCCACCTCACATTGCTTTTAAAAACAATTTTACATACATCTTGTATTTTTTATAATTTGCATTATATATTAGATTAGATATGAATAATTTACAATTATTAAAAAAAATTTAGCGTAAAAATATAAAAAATAATTGCAACCATTGTTTCAAGAAGTTGTATTTTTTTTTTCATTTGTGAACTACTTTTTTATTTTATTAAAAAATTAATATAATTTAATAAATATCCATATTTGAATATGACTATTTTTTAAAAACTTTTATTAATCTAAATATATATAATATAATATGTAAATGTATTCAGATAAAATAAGTTCATTTGTTTTCATATTCTATTCTGGTTTTTCTACCCAAAATAAAAAAGATAGATTAAATAAGTTTATTTAATAGACATTAAAATGGAATTATTGGAATTTCCAAATCCATGCGTTTGTGATATGTGGTTTTACAGCCCAAGTACCACCGTAAAGTTTTGCAAATGGGTACTTATATAACTACCATATAAACATGCTTTAATTGTAATGCTAAAATTTTGATATTTTAACTTATTAAAAATATTAACACACATTTTTTAAATTCATTTTATCGATATCTTTAATAAATATAGTATACGTTTTTTTATAGTATTTTAATTTATCACTATGATTCGTAATCATGACATTTATCTACAATAAAAATCTATTCCTAGATTTTTTAGCGTGTCAATAAAATTGAGGAGTTAAGATACCCTTATAAAACATGATATTTCAGAATTACCATTAAATAGTCGTTTTTCAACAAACCCTGCAAAAATGGTCAAAATGATTACGATAACAAATTTGTATTGTTAATATGACCAATACTAACTGTTCCTCACACAATTTTTGATATTTTTTTTAATTTACAATTTAATTGGGTATAATTACAATCCCGTCACTCAGTGATTAGACAAGATAATGAAATTTGACTACCAGGTAGTGTTTGCCTAGCAACATGATAAATGTTTATTTGTTTTTTTTATTCTTTTTTTACAATTCTTTATAACAATTTTAATAAATATAAATATATTAAAAAAACAAATATTTTACAAAGATAGCGGAAAAAAATCATTGATGAAACACACTTACTGAAAACTATGCAAATAAAATCTGTACAAAATGTTACCATATTCATATTAAGTGACATTACCTAAAAAAACAAATATTTAGCAATTGTAGCTAAAATCAATATTCGCGGCACCAAAAAAATACTATTTTTTAACATTGGTGTCACCAATGATTTTAACGGTAAGAATAAAGTTACCATTTTGTCGAAACTTTTAATGATGGTCTAGTCCCGTGGTGGCTAACCTGCGGACGCAACACATTCGATTGTTACTTAGAAATCCTAATTTGCATTGAAATTAACTCAAACAGATTTCACAAGGGAAATATACATATATTTAAAGATTTCTCTATGTACAAAGATCTTTGTAGCTATATTTCGTAAACGAACTTAGTGGAAATTTTATATAATTGTTCCATAACAATTTCCTTGGTTAATTAAAACCATTGAAACTTTTTTGGAATCGCTGCTAAAAGAAAATTCATGTTTATCTTTCAAATAAATCCTCAAAATCTGTTAAGATGACTAAATAGTTTTAAGTAGAGTAATATTTAAGTAAAATAGTCGAAGCATATTTGATGGATGGAGGGTTTTGTGTCGGATAGGCCTGGTCTAGTTTATATCATGTATCAATATACCGCTGTCACCAAATAGTGTATGCATAAGACACAGGTTATTTTCAAATAAACAGAAATTATTTGGTGTCAGCGGTCTAGTATCGAAATGTTTCAGAGTCGAGTCACTAAAGTGTTTCGGTAAATTGAAACTAAAAAAACTTTCGTACATCCGTCGAATGGTTTATTTGGATTAGAAATTATGATATTTAATGTTATACTTGTGGTCTGACTTAAATTTTCAAATAACGGTAATATTACAAAATTAAGCTGTTCAAATTGTCCGCATGTCTGTTCGCATAATATAATACACACCTTGCTCGCACAATCAAAAATGCATTTCCGCACACCTGCCAGAGACGCTTAAGAAATATGTTTCCGCGCGTAATTTGGTATAAAAAGAGATTACCGTACACTTACGCGTGCCGGGGACGTCGTCGGGCAGGTAACGACTCCCGTAGAAGGATCGACGCTTGCGCATCTGCAGCTTCACATATTTTCTTTAAGAGTGTTGAGATCATAAATCTCGATTTTGATATGAAACTAATGTATTTTATGTCCTTCTGTGTGTTTGGCGCGCGTAAAGACATTGAAAATCAATAGAAGGTGCTGCGTTATTTTGTGTGTGTGTGTGTGTGTGTACCTTACGCACGGTGTATCGCAAGCCGAGATTTATAGGACATTTATTATTAAAGAACATGGCATTCGATATATCATCGGTGTGCGTATGTGAATGTGTGTGTGTGCCTATGAATGTGTATCGTATATATATGTATGTGTGTACATACCACCATAATGGCCATAAATACAGATTGCATATCGAATTTTTCGGGGAGCTGGGGCACACATCAAAGATTTATTTGGGAGAGAACGTGGTGGAGGGAGTTTGGTGCGCAGAATATTCTTTGTCGTTATACACGTGTGCTGTTCCGAAGGGCACAATAAAAACCGAATGTAGCACACATTTCTCGGTTTAAATTGCGCGCACGTTAGTCACGAGTACAATTGATGTACAATGTCGTTGTGTGTGTGTGTGTGTGTGTGCGGATGTGACTTTCTTCAAACTACACCGTAGACGCCATTAATTTTTTTTAAATATTTTATTCAAGCTGAAATGGGTCATGAATTTTATCCAAAACAAAAGTGACATCAGAGTTCAGAGATACTTTTTTAAAATAATCTAATTTTGTTATGGTATTTTTCTTTTTCGTATTTTCACATCACATTACCCAAATAACGAATTTTGTAAAAGTTGCTTTAAAGTATATGAGATTTAAATCTGCTTTTATTTAAAGTTGCAACCATATATCCACTATAAATGTACGCGATTAATAAATATCCTTTATTAGAACTATAAAAATACTAGTTTTTTTAGCAGTACTTGTATATTTACTTCTGTGAAAGGGGATTTATAGGGTTATTGCAAAAATATTTCTATTCTTAAAGTCCAACTATATATTGTCTTGTATTAATCATATCAATCCATTGTTCTGATTTGGACAAGGAAAAGAAACGATGATCATCAGCATTGAGCACCCCTTTTTCAGACCAAGAGAGGATGAAACAAGCAAACCAATCTAAATTGGCCTTTACCAACAGGAGATTGACAAAAAGAGCAAGTACATTGCGAAGCCAGTTACAAATAAATAAAATAGGCCTGTTCTTCTGTCAAAAAATACTCTCTGCTGAATAAAATGGGAAGTTATGGTCGATTTGCAGGGACGCAGCATTAGCAGCCATTTAAATCAAAATTAAAGGCGATTTAAAATAAATATGATTGTTTTCATCGTTTATAGCAGAATTAAAGGCTATTTAAAGGAAGTAGGATTGTTTCATCATTCATAGCTAATTTAAAGACACTTTAAATGGAATAATATTTTTCCATCATATATACCTGAAATAAAGGCTATTTAAAGGGAATCGTAATGATAACATTTATTTATTTTTTCAATAGCTGAAATTAAAGCTGATGGATTCTTCTTAGAATTCGTTAGAACCATTTTTGCATTCAGAATTCAAAGCAAAGGTAAAGGCCATTTTCATCATCATTCGCAGAATTAAAGTCTATTTAAAGGGAGTTAGATTTTTTCATTATTTATAGCTGAAATAAAGGCTATTTAAAGGGAATGATAATGATACAATTTAATAATACGCATATTCTTTTTTGAATTCGCTAGAACCATTTTTGCATTCAGAATTAATAGAAGAATTTAAGGCCATTTATAGGAAATGGGATTGTTTTCATCAATTATAGCGGAAATTTTACCGTGAATTTTGCACGCGTAAAATTTCAGCTGAATTTAAGTCTATTAAAATTGGAATGAGAATTGTACAGCATATTTAACGCAAGTTTAAAGTTTTATAAAACTAAACTTTGGTGTTTACGGTAGGTTTAGTGTTTCGTCTATAGGTCGGTGCGCTAGGTTACTGGATCTAACACTGCGCAATTTCGAAACCGGCTTTGGTCAAAACGGTACTTTCAATTATCAATTACTTATAATAACTACAGCGGACTTATATAGATAATTACATGAATATATTCAGTAATCTTAGTACGTCAAAAAAAAAAACTAAACTTGTTTTTATATATAAAAATCGGGTTCTTTATATCTGCTACTTCACTTAAAAGTGTTCCTACATAACTCTTACTTTAGATTGTATAGATTGTATATAGTTCCTTTAACTAAACTATTTTCTTATATTTAGAGTTAAATAAAAGCTTATTTAAAGTTTGATTCATTTTTTTACGTGTATAGCTATAAAGACAGTCCACACTAGCTGTAATTGGCCTTTAAATCAACTTTAACCATACGCATACGTTTAGAAGACATGTTTTTTGGATGGTTATTATTATTTAAATTTTAATTTCAATATTTTATCTTTTACTTTTCGAGATATTGAGTGTGTAACGTGATCATTTTTACGTGTCTGCTCAAACGGCTATATATATAGAGGTGTTTGAGCAGAGGCCAAAAGAGGAGACGTGGTTGAGCTCTTACGGCGGTCGGTCGCATGATCGTTCCGCTGAGGAGCCACCAGATCGATAGGTCAAGTGGTTGGCTCTCGGGTGGTTCCTTACTGGATCAAGGGATTTGGGGACGCATGCGACGTCCGGATCTTGGTCCGGCGTGAGACCGGCTCTTGTTTTAGCCACCAGAATGATAGGTCAAGTGGTTGGCTCTCGGGTGGAAAGGCATCTTGCCGATCCGCTGCTGCCCTAGCCAGGCAAAGGAAACGCGGAAGGAGTGCCGGTCTTAAAAATCCGGCTGGTGTGTTATTTTTTTTGGACAAGCTCCTCCTGTCGAGGTTGTTCCCATTACAATTTCGGTCCGAATGACGTGTGACATTGATTTGGAAAAATTATATTAAATGAACTAACAGATTTATTTTCTTTAAAATTTGCAATTTTTTAGACAATATGTTAGAATACACTTTCAAACAAAATTAAAAAAACATATTTTTTCAATATATATATATTAAATGGCCGTTAAAAACTAAAAAGTAATTAAAAAAAATGCAAATTTTAAAAGAAATATATAGATATTTTACTGTTTTTTTAAAGGGACGGTAAAAATTTAAAAGTAATTTTAAATAAATATATATTTTTTAAAATCAATGTCATATTAAACTTTCTGCAAAAATATAGCATTGTTTCTTCTTGTTTGGCTGCAATATGATTTCAAAAATGAATCTTTATGGATATTTTACTGATTTTTTTTTGTTAAAGGCTGTTAAAAATTAAAAAGTAAATAAAAAAGGGATAAAAATATATTTTTAATTAAAATAATAAATAAATATATTAGTTTTTTTTTAATTTTAAGTCTGTGCAAACAAGGCTAATTACCAAAATTGCTGGATAAGTGGAAGTGAGTTATCTACCTTAATAGGTTCCAATACAATAACAGGTACTTTGCAGCAAGTTATACAGGATATCTCTGTGCCACTTTAGAGTAATTTTGGGAAAAAGCATTTAACCGTCGCTGGTAAGATTGCCCTGAGAATAATCTCTCCAAATTATGATATCAATCAACCTTAAATGGGTGCGCTAATTTACCAGCACAAAAAACTATAATTATAGCTTTCTGCAATCGAAAAAAGGAACCGACATCCCTAAGAACGCCTTGCGGTCATGAAAAGATCGCGCACAAAAAACATCTTGCGCGCACGCCACTCAAAATGTTAAAAAAAAAACGCATCACTTCCTGGTCCACCAGTTAGCACGAGAGTTATACGTTTTCTAAGTATGTATGTGTGTGTGCGTTTGCATCCACAAAATATTTATAAAATTCAAAAAATGCCTCAAACAATGCCCATTAGCATCACACACACACGCGGAAGTCGAGACAGAGCGCGCGCGTTTATAATAAAATGCTAGCGACCTATAATTCGCGTATGCGAACGTTTTTGCACGCAATTGCCTTCGTGTTTTTTTTCTTCTGCCCAAAACTGAATTTCTTGCAAAGAAATTAAGATTTCTGTTTTTACATAAATGGTTTTTTGGCAAATGCATTTATTTGTATCGCTCTGGATCGTTGAGAAAAATGTTTTTGCTGGAACCGAAATAAACGATAACAGATGTGTGTGTGTGTGTGTGTGTGTGTGTGTGTGTGTGTGTGTGTGTGTGTGTGTGTGTGTGTGTGTGTGTGTGTGTG
>JAAAKO020006383.1:0-19561 GCA_010015015.2 Bolitophila cinerea | reverse complement strand
ATAATGTCCAAGGACATTTTGACCGTTTGAAGCAGACATACTGTGCATCAAAAAATTAAAATTATATTCATGTATTTAGAAGATAGGTCCATGAATTATAATGTCCAATAACCTTCTGTCCTTTTAAAAGCCACATAACCGATAAAACATGTGTTTATCTGGGTGAAGTAATATAATGTCCACGGACACAAGGTCCATAGACATTATGTCAGTTTCAACCAGACGTAACGTTCCATGAAAATTATGTCCGTTCTTCTAAATAAATGGATTTATTGTTTTATGGAGATTATGTCCTTGTGAAAAAAAAACCAAATGGAAACCGACATAATGTCCAATTCTCCATTTGGTTTTAGGTGGACATAATGTCCATTTGCTAAAGAAAAAACGGGATTCATTTTTGAATTGTTTAGTTAAATTTAAAAAAATATATAAAATCAATACAAAACTTAAACCAAGCCTAACACCAAGCTCACATTTTTTTTGAAGTACACATGAAGAAGAACCAGATTATTTATTGCGAAATTAAATACCAATTCCGAAGACCCATTTCTAAGAATACCGATTTTGAGGAGGGTCCTTCGAAATGTAAAGTTGTCATTGTTAGGTTGTATGTATCAAATATATATATCTACATTTTCACCAACCTTTCTGATTAGAATTCATTGATGTAACAATGTATTTCCTTCAATATCTTGTAATACCGTTGAGCTTTTCCACAGCAGCAGCAGCATAGTACAACTCACGACCAAGTTTGAAGACGCGATGGCTACGGCGACGTACGCGGAGCCATTTTCTTATATGTTTAGTTGGAACGCGTGTCTGGGCAGAGTGAGGGGTACACGCAAGCACAAGGACGCAATTTTTTGGGGGAGAGCTAATTCAATGTGCGTATAACAAAATAAATAAATAAAATCTGAGAGCAGGATTATCTTATTTTGGCAACATACGAGAATATTTTCTGTTGTATATATATATATATATATAGTCTATAGTATAGAATATATGAATAATACCAGGGGAAGGGTGACCAAGGGTGGCGGTGGGTACTCCACAGCATAAATCGACATAACGCACGCTCACGCAAAATGGCATATACATACATAATACAGATATAAAAGCGAAGGGCACTGTATTTGTATAAAGCAAATACAAATTATGCAAATTTTGTCTAAATGTGTGTGCTTGTACAATGCTCATAATTTGGTTCGAGGACGTGCGGACTGCCTCCTACATTAGGACTCCCGTTTTGAGAGAATGTATTCGTGACCTGTACTGTGTGCCTGTTCTGCATGTATATCAATGAGGGCACATCGTAGGAACTTTGATATTTTTATTTTTATTTATTTTATTTTTTATTTCTAGAGGTAACTGTTGGGGTTACTAACTGGGAGGATGGTGGAAAGCAGTAGAATGCTATAGAGTTGAGATTGAGACTAGCAAAAGAAAGCTGTCAAATAAAATCCTTATTATTTTTTTTAATCTCGGGTTTTCCAACAAATTTCTAATTCTTATAATAATATTATTCTAAAATCTCTGAAATTACGCAAAAATTACAGATGCATCTATCAAAACAAAACAATGATCTAGTACTACACTCTGATACACCAAGTTTCTAGAAACTGTACATAGATGGCGCACATCTGCATTTATCAATTAAACTATATAGTTAATCGCACACGACACCACACCACCCACACACACACACACACGATCATGTCGTCTAACAAATACTCGTACATAAAAAAAACAACAACAAAAAAAACTAGTCTGTTTGTTAAAATCAACAAAATATTATTATTTCCGCAATACTTAGGCCCGGCCATTGTCAGAATCAATCTTTTCGTTCGAAGTATAGCAACGATAAGCGATATTAAAATGGTAAGTTGTTATGTTTGTTTGAAAAGATTACAACAACCGCATTCAATTGCTTTAGTGTTGGGCAACGAGCTGGCCGTCTGGATCGAATCCTGAATTCGCAATTGTAGCAGAATTGTATTAATGTGCGCTTGTGGTGCGATACACCACCGCACCACTCAGCATATTCCTTTGTTGGGGTTATTTTCCAGCAGATGATTTTTGGAGAGTCCAATTGAAAAATTGTTGTTATTATTTTTGATGAGAGAACGATGCCACGATTTCAACTATACAATGTTGTTGATCTTTGAAGACCAGAAAAAAACGAACGAACCATCTTATCAATCTCTGTTCTCCCCCTCTCGAAGAAGAGTATCCCCTATATATTATTTCGCACCTGATCTCAGAACTCTTTGATCCGATCGGATCGAGTCGACAGCAGCACAACACCAACCATCCTCTCTTTTCACACCGCAAACAAACTCAACTCGATCCAGACACATTGCCCAAAAACAAAGTACACAGATCTTGCCCAGCACTGATCGATTTTCCATAAGATCCATCAATCAATCCCACCGCATCTCTTCCCCCCGATCAAAATTGCGTTACTGTATTTTTATGATTTTTAGTTTTTGTTTTTTGTTTTTTTCTTTTCTGTGTCTAAATGTTTAACTTAATAACTACTACTATACATTATAAATATAATATGCAGTTTACTCTACACACGTTACTGATTACTTTTTTTGTTGTATAATGTCTCGGTGATTGTGTATGACCAACAACAAAACAAAAAGCACATTTGACTCTCAGTACATTTAATTATTTATATACATTGCATTTTTTATTACAAAATAAATATATACTATATTTAGATACCTATAATATACTCACGCAACATGTATACACAGACTATTTTGTAATAGTTCTACTACATAATACAATTTTAATTAGATAGTTCACATTCGTACTCACTCATTTGATTTTCACTCACACCTTAATGTTCATTCTATAGTTAGAAAGAGAGAAAGAGAGTGACAGAGAGATGAAATAAAGTCGGAGGAAAAAAAAGAGAGAAACGTAATAGAAATTTAGAAAAAATGACTAAAGAGAGAGAGAGAGAGATTAGAAATCGAAAAAAAATGAGAAAAGAGAGAGAGATAAAAACAAAAAGTTTATGTTTTGATCAACAGTATACATAATTTCCAGTTTTACATTTTGGATCCATTTACTCGAATTTAACACGTTTTTAATTTACTTGTCCTTCTTCCTTTTAGAATCCTTATCTATTTTACATTATAATTAAATGGTCAAATTCCATGTTGCTCCTTGCAAATTATACCAATTTGTTTTAAGGATTTTGGAAGTGTTATTGTTATTTAAATAGACATTTTAAAAATTAAGTCAAAATTGGTTTTTCCATTAGTTTTTACTTTGGAGAATGATGGAAAATTATATATTATGACTTTTGGCAATGCTTTAATTTAACCATATATTTTTAATTAATATAGGTTTCTTAATAATATAGTCAAAAGCATTTTCATTAATATTTTGAATAATTTATTTATTGGGATAGCAAGAATTGACTTTCTTTGGAAATAATCGCTGATTGACAAAGCATAACTTGTGGGATAGTCGAACGCATTTATATTGGAGGGAGTCAATTATCATTATCAATCAATTATCCAGGATGAATTTATCTAGTTCGATCTGGTTATAGGTATAAATGGACCATAATTGAGATACTCCGATAATTATAAGCGAATTTCGTGGTTTATATATTTGGATATGCCCAAGGCCCATATTTGGTTGGGCGAAGCCATCGGTCTTGTGAATGTGATAGAAACAGGCTTATGATTGGCTTTCTTTTGACCTTATCCCAATAACACGAGGATTGTCGAAACATAAATCCTGATTGGGATCGCAATACTGATTCATTATTGCAGTATATTAGAACTTTTCGGTTTGAATTCTTCCTTAAAATGATAGTCCAAATGAATTGGGATAATCACAATTGAATGCATCATTGTTATTACCACTCCTCTGGCTACATTTGTTTTGCAGCTGACTGGACAGTAGAGGGTTAAAATATACTCAAATGTGCCATAATTTAGCCAGTGAAAGCATGGCATTGGAGATAGTAATTACATACCTTATCAAGGTAGTTGATAGTTGGACGAATATCTACAACTCCTTCCTTGGGATAGACAAAACATGTATTTGGGATACTTTAAAACACATATTGAGAATCAACGATCTCATTTGGATAGTTAAAATATCCTAGTTGAAATAGCCTAGATTCGAATTGTAATCCGAAAAATAATGAGCTTAAAGGTAATTATTTCATGTCACTGAAAAGAAATTCTGAATTAATAAAAGAAAAATGGTCAAAAATTATGTACTTTTTACATGACCTTTGGCTTTTCAAAAAGAGGCTTTATTCAAACTATAAAAATGAACGGTTGTCCACTTTAAAAAAGATGGACATTTTTGAATCTTAAAATGTATCAAAAAAATAAAAACAAAAGTTTCTAGCATAAATAGTCAATTTATGTTACATAAAATTTGAAGATTGCTTCACAAAAGAATTAAAAAACTGTTACACAAAAAATGTATTTCTTAGGTTTTTGGGCTATAATTTATTTTTAATATTTTTAATATTTTTTAATATTTTTAATATTTTTTAATATTTTTAATATTTTTTAATTTTTTTAATATTTTTTAATATTTTAATAAATATCCAATAGCCCATTAAAAGTAGGATATTGCTGTGAAATATTTCCTGGAAAGCTGCAAATTATTCTAATCATCGTGTTTTATTTAAAAATAAAGAAATTTGAAGGTTAAAAAACATCAATATTTTCGGACTTTTTCCAGTTTTTCGCGAATAACTCAATAACAGTTTGTAACAAAAAATATATATTCAAATAAATTGTAGAAAATCAATTTCTACGTCGATTGAGTACAGGATATTAAAAATTCCTTAAACAATAAACGAGATATGATAACTTAAAAAAGATGTTTTACAACTCTTCTAAAAAATGAATAAATATTTTTTTTGTGTGAGCCAATTATTCGTTATCTTAATTATTCCGAATTAAAACACGCAATGCATAACTATCCAAATAAAAATAATTTATTTAAGAAACCAATAATAACCAAAATGAAGAAATTTAATATATACAAGGTGCAAGAAGCACCTTTACAGTGCTAGCATATGGTTGAACTTTTGACCCTGTTCTTCTGACAAAGGGCAACCTCCTTTGCTTGAAAGCGTGTTTAAGAGCTCTGGTGTGCAGCTTTAGCGTTCGTTGTGACTGGATGAATCCTATGCCGGGATGATATTCAGCCTCAATCAGTGGGATTCATCTATTCAACTCATTCCAAATGTTAATTTGAAGGAAAGCTCTAAATGGATGTTAATTGGCTGCATATTTAGTATTTAGTAGGCGGTAGAGAAGCGAGGATGAATTAGGTCTTCATTAGATATTTCACTTTCTTCTTCTTTTTCCTATATTCAATGCTTTTCGCAAGAATAGACGTTTTTGTCTCTTGGTTCACTTGACACTCACTTGATGAAGCAGAAAGCTACCAACAATTTGATCGAATCCATAAAAGGGTGTAAAACACATTAAACACTAAATTTGGAGTTTTCCTCATCCTAAGATTATCGAAGAGAAGTTCAGATTTACTCTGGATTTGGATTAACATATACTTTATCATCATGATTTTTAACAGCACACGTGAAGATCTTCTATCTCACAAGGTCTGCAAAGCGGTGAGTTCTTTCCTCCTATTCGGTATCACTCGATTGGCCGAATTTCGATTGGTCGAATCACAATTTGTCAAATCACGATTGGCCGAATAACGATTGGCCGAATCACGATTGGCCGAATGATACGATTGGTCGAATGATACATTCAACCAATCATAATTCGTAGTACATTCACTCCTATTGTGTGGAGATGCTTGTTAAGACAACTCCTGACCCGTTAGAATGTTAGTCAACGCTCTGCACCTGTGTACCGGCTGCCATTAATGAGAAATCTCGCTACCTGACAATCTGAATTGCTGATAAAGTGTTTTGATTGTCGGTATTTTGCATATTCTTCCCACTGATCAACCTGTAGGTTTTTCCCTGCTTGTCTAACTTCGGGTCGAACCATAGTAGTATGTGATTTAAATACTGATGGGTCTGGTCCATACATGTCCATACATTTCCAAGTCGAACCAACTCATCGGCTTCCTTATTCCCAGATATGCTCAAGTGACCTGGTACCCATCTTAGCTCTACGTTTTTTGGTTGATATTTCTGTTATTAGGTTGAGGCAATCTTGAA
Source organism: Bolitophila cinerea (assembly GCA_010015015.2). NCBI lineage: Eukaryota > Metazoa > Arthropoda > Insecta > Diptera > Mycetophilidae > Bolitophila > Bolitophila cinerea. The sequence continues at coordinate 13,371 of JAAAKO020006383.1, read as the reverse complement.
CTGTTCGGGTCGTTATCTGATATGCAGCCAGGGCTTTAAGCACAGCCTGACTGTCTGAGCAAATTATAATATTCCTGTTTGTTAAATTGAACTTATTAAATTCCACGATTTCGGCATGGAAAATTTTGGCATATTTTTCCAAATAAATAATACAGAATACTCCTTTTATCGCTCTAGATTCTGTTTTTGATCCATCAGTGTGATTGTTATGTCATTCTCAGCAGGTAGTAAGCGCTCGTGCATCCAATCTTCCTTACTAGGAAAAGAGATTTTAAAAACTTTGTTGAAGTTGAATTTTGGGAGAATTTGATCAGGAGGCATTATCCATAACTCGATGTTCCTTAATCTTTGAGCTGTCAGAAATGCTTCTGCCTCTATAAATATGGCCAGCGGAGGTAAATCCAAAACCAATTCAAAAGCAACTGATGGAGCATTTCTTATGGCTCCATTATCAACTCTTTGCAAGTGTTGCAATTGGTTTAGAACTGATATAAGCCTAATACGAGGCCACTATACTTTTGCTGCAAATGAGATTAATGGTCTCACTATCATTATGTACATCCAAGAGGCAGTCTTAGGCCAGAGTCCCCATTTTACTCCTACTGCCCGCCGACATTGCAATAATGATCTGCTCGCCTTAGTAATTCTGTTCTCAACGTGTTTCTTCCAGTCTAACTTATTTCTTTGGTAATTATTAGCTAAGTTCCATAAAACAGTGAATGTGTAAAATTATAAATTTTACTCTTCCTGGTATAAGTCTACTTTTGTCAGGGTTGACACTTAAACAAATTTGTCCACTATCTTTAGTGCACTTTGCATTAAATCACTTACTGTCTTTATGCATTTTCCCTGTATACAGATTCCAATGTCATCTGCATAACCTTGGCAAAAGTAACGAGACGTGTTGATATCCTTAATAATACTATCAGCTACCAGACTCCATAAGAGTGGGGATATCACGCTACCCTGCGGACATCCCTGTGGCCTTATTTAAAGTAGTAGTAAGATGTCTTGATTCTAACATATTCATGATCCAACCTATTATTGTTGGGCTGATACAATGTCTAATCGCTGTTTTTTTACTGCTTTATACTTAATTTTGTTGAAGGCTCCTTCAATATCCAAAAATGCGGATATCATAAAGTTCTTCCTTTTCGGGGAATTTTCAATACGATAATTTGCAATAGACCATCTCGTACCGTTGTATGTATAATTTTCTCAAATATGGGCTCTCCTACATTTTGTAGGATGGCTGGAAATATACCGTCAGGCCCAGCACTCTTGCAGGGATGAAATTATAGTACCGCCCACCTTACCTTATCTGTAGTACCAATATTTTCTGCTACACTCCATTCTGCTGTCATGGCAACTGTATTAATGTCTATGTCAGCTACATTAGACAGCTGATGAATACTATCTACACAATCTGGAAAATGGGTGTCCATAAGAAGACACACCGTCTCCTTAGACGATTCTGTATAGCTTCCATCAGACGAAGCTAGAGAGCTTCAGTGTTATATTAAAAATCTTACAAAAATTAAGAAAGTCGTCTTATTTGTTTGGCTGCAATATTAAAAATATAAAAAAATGATCTGTGTGGATATTTTACTGAGTTTTTTTTAAATGGCCGGTAAAAATTAAAAAGTAATTATAATAAAAAGGTGTTTTTAAAAATATATATTTATGAAAATGAAGAAAGTCCTCAATTTCACTTCTCCATTTTGCACGGTCACGAGCTCTGGCGGTACGATCACGAACCCCCAGACGTCCCAGGTCAGATGTAATGTTATCCTTCAATCTGCACGTTGGTGTTCCTGGAGGTCTAGTTATGAACCTCTCCATTTTGGATTCAAACACCCTCTTGGTGATCCGCTCGTTCCCGTCCACTTAGCACAGGTGGCACCGAAGACGACTACTCATTGCAACTGCTACAATGTCCGGTTCGCCATAGAGTTGACGAAGCTTGTAGGTGTAACGTTGTAGACCCATAGATAGCAGATGAAGACTTTTCAAGGGCAATAAAAGCGTCTTTCACTGCTATGATACTACGCCCCACGACGTCGATATCGTCTGCGTCTGTCCCGACTTTGTAAACACAAAGACTTCTCTAATGTAACGTTGAACAAAAGCGTGGATAAAGCATGCTTGATAATAGTCGTCGGTGATAGTCGTCGTAAAAGGATGTTGGAAAAGATTTTGTACACTATGGGTAGCAGTGTGATTCCCCAGTAGTTGGCACAATTTATTCTATCACCCTTTTTAAAAAGGAGATAAATTATGCCAACATTCCAGTCGTCAGGAAGTTGTTCCTGATCCCACACTGCTACGATTAAGGTGTGAATCCTTTCCCATAGCGCATCTTATCCATATTTTATTAACTCTCCACAAATGTTGTCGCCGCCTGTCGCTTTGTTGTTCTTTATCGTTCTTATGGCAACGCAGATCTCCTCATAAGTAAGAGGTGAAATCGTCGGGTTATCGTTGGGTTATCTGTACCGATAATCCACTTGTTTGATACTGCGTTGCAGCGTTCAGAAGTGTTCGAAATATTTCCATAAATGTTTCTCGTCACCTCACAGCGGAGCTTCTCGAGGTTCCACTTTTTGGTTTTACCAAGCTTCCTAGTATTGGACACTCGTGTGCGAAGCTTTCCTACTACTTTAAAATTATCAGAAACACAATCTGCGCCTCGGAAAGACCGCACGTCCAAAACACTCGAGAATTTTCGACCGGTTATGAGCACATTGTCAATTTGGTGGTATACAAACCATCAGAAGATGTCACCACGAGATTCTTAGATTCTGGCCGAAATGTAACATCCAATATATCGAAAAGTAAGAAATCAATTATGGGTATTTTTTAATGCATAATAATCTATTAAAAAATAAAAACAAAACAAATTATACATGATTTCCAAACGTATGCGATTTCACGTGGAATGCATTTATAGTTAAAATATTGTTTTTCAAAATATTGAAATGACCACCCATCTTTTTAAATAATTTTTTTGGAAAACAATCGTTGGAAATGGCAAAAGTTGTTTTTCAAAAAAGGTATTAAAACACGGTATTATTTTTAAACGCGGAATTTTGAATATATGTTTTTTTGTTTAGAGTTTTAAAATCATGATCTAAATAAACTTAAAAAATGTTTTTCTAGTTATAGAAAATCGTGTTTTATTTTTTTTTAATTTTTTTGATAATTTTGTTTTGTATAAGTCTGTTAAAATAAAGCAACATTATTTTTATTTTGATAAACGTTTAAATGGAATACTCGTATCAAGTACTTACTGTATAGTTTACTGTGTACAATTCAATGTCAATCATTCTCAAAGGACGTATTCTCAAAAAAGTTAAATTAAAGCAAAAAAAAACAAAATATATATGCCCTGAAAAAGATTGTTGGGCGATTACATCAACAGTTAAATGAAAAAACGAATGATTTTCAAAAAAAAATCTTATTGGACGGACAATTGGTGTCAGCGGTGGACTGTGTAATACATGCATTTATGTTTTACTGACAATTGGTGTCAGCGGTGGATTGTGCATTATAAGTATTTATGTTTCACTGTTGGCAATTTAAACCTGTTATCTAAATTTATAAATTTCTAAAACAAAAGTATTAGGAGGAGACTTCAAAATACTGAAATTGTATTTTGCTATATAATAATCAACAATCGATTCTAACTCCAAGAATACGTTCCAAATTTGAAGTTGAAAACATGTTTACCTACATATATATAAATATATGGATATATGTATATATATATCGTAATCCCAATAACGGTTTTTCATTTTGCGACTTGCGACTATACTTTATATATATATATATATATAAATATATATAGTACATGCAACCGGCGAAAAACCACCTTTTCTCAGCGACAACGCCCTTCTGATGTCGACATACAGCATCTGTTCCGAATACATACACGCACGCACACACTCAAAAACACATATATATATATATATATATATGTATATATATAAATATACTATATATTATATACGTTGCTAATAAAACACGAAAACACCCGAGTAATTGGAGAGCAATTACGCATGAGCCTATACATGAAACAAAACACATAAAATACACACACACACAGAGACTCACAAACACTCACACATTCAAATATGGGGAAAATATTGACGCACTGATAAATTATATACATATCCATTCGTATGTACTATACAATCTACAATCTATATTTTATATATATACAATATATACAATGTATCAATGTATGTACGTACAAAAACATTAAATCAAATTGATATTATATCCGACCAAGAGGAAATTTCATCGTCAGGATGATGTATCCGTACGATATCGATTTTAATGTAGGTCAAAATGCGCTTCGCATAGGATGCTATAGCCGGGACCCGATCATCGTTCTAGAGAGTGCGAGATATAAAGTTTCACCCGCGTAATTATTTGTGTATTAGTGTGTGTGTCAAAGGAAGAGATGCACTTGTATAAAATATTCCTTTTAGATTAGATAAATATGGAAAGGCTTTATAAAGAAAAACTGATGCGGCATTTGTCTGGTGGTCGAAGAGAAATACGATCTCTCTCTCTCTCTCTCGCCTTTATACTGCCACAACAATTTATTATATAATAATGATAATGCTTCGGGGTGGCCAATGCCGCCAGCCGGCATGGCATCTAGTGGAGCAGGCGGGACTGAAGGAAAATTTAGCACCACCGTGGGAATTTATTGGCAACGAGAGGCTTGGCATAAATGGCTCACTTCAGGAATGTTGCATTGCGAATTCTCGATATGTTGAATTATTGAGTGCAATATGGCAAGTGGCATACACTCGTAGAAAATCGTTATAATACGTTTGCTATCTCTCTCACACACACTCACTCTCTCTCTCTATCTCTGTTTAATTTAGCCTTTTACTTGCCATCACACATAAACTCGTATTACATATATACATTATACATGGAGGAACAGCACACTTGAAGTAGTACTCCGCAGGGTCATCAAATATTGCAGAGATGAAAGATATAATTGTGAATATTATATAATATAGGTTTACCGCATGTAACGGTGAATTTTCTCGATGTGCCCGCAAAGTTGTCCAAACTCCACTTAGTGTCAACATCCATATTGCTTTGGTTGACAGTAGGTCGATGCTTAGGACCTTTGTGGCACTAGAAGCTGATTTTAATACATTTATTAGTTTATTTTTATGTACTTCTTATAAACTGAATTATCGATGCAATTTTTACTTTAAAACAAAACAATTTGCAGAATAGGTGTTTTTTATAAATACATATTTTTATAGGTTATGTAAAGTGGTTATGCTTTACACATTTATTCAAAATAAGCATATTTCCAAGATCAAAGGTTTTTTTGTGTTGATGCATTATATTGAGGCAGGCTCGTATATTGTATTATAAGTTTTAGCTCACAAAAGGTGGGTTAAGAGCAATATGAGACCAAGTGCACTCAAATAACAAGCACTATGACTAACTTCACTTTGTTTATAGATTACGCCATCTGTGTACACAATTTTAAACTATTTTTATAGCTGGAGGAAAAAAAATAGATAGATGAATAAAAAAATGAATGCAATATAAATAAACCACCATCACCTAATAAACAATAAACCCAATTGGAATTAATAAACTAAAACAAAATGTAAAAACGTACTTTTTCACAGTGCCGTCATTTCGTGGGCGCTCTGGTGTTTTTTAAATCTAATTATCGCATATTGCATCCCTTCATTTAGGAGATGGAGAAAAGATTTATGATTTAAATCCAAGGATAGATTTGCTACAACTTAATGATATGATTTTGGTAGTGGGATTACCATTTTTATTCAATTCGAGATTCGAACTTCATTCGGGCGGTATATGGCTGTATTTTCACTCAAAGTACTATTTTTAATAGTTTGTTTTAATGAAATTTTAATGCTAGACCAAGTTAGACTTGACCTCAAAACTGGTACTATATCTCAAAATGAATTCTTGTGGTTTATGTGAATCTATAATTATGTGATTTTATAAATAATTTAACAATTTTTAATAAATTTTAGATTTTCCATATTTTTCGGCCAAAAATGCCCATTCATATATGACCCACCATCTGTGCGTATAATGGTTGCATTAGTTAACTATCATTAAATGATTCCTTTTTCTAAAAAAAAAACTAAACATCGAAATGTATCTCTATATCTATATATTCAAAAATGTTTATTTAAAACCATTCTAATCAATCGATTTAACAAATATCCGCTTGAAATAAGAAATACGTTGATTGAGGTTATGTAATGTCAAGAGACACACGCGTGTACACACACTACAAGAAGGCTATTAAAAATATACAGTTATAATGAATTTTCAAACGAAAATAACACCAATCTAGTTAAAAAAGACATAGTGAATTAGTTTTTTTTAATGGTAAATGCATGTTGTGTTTAAAGTACAAAAATATCACTATAGAGGGCCAACGCATGATTTTCGTTGTTAAGACTTTCTTGCTATACATGGTGTTTTTGAGGCGAAATTTTATGTTACATACACTAATAGGTGTATGTTTGAAAATAAATTGTGTGTGTGTATTGACACAACATAACCTCAATCTATGTGTAATTTTTATTAGGATGGACGTGTTATGGAGCCCAACGAAAAAAAACGATTACGAAGTTTAAATTTTAAATTTACACATTAATAATATCTTAATTTAAAATAAGGGCCGATTTGTTAACCTCGTTTTAACTTTACACTTACCGTATTTCCAGTTTTTGAAAGCAAAAACTTAAATTATGGTTAATTTAAAGTTAATCCGAGGTGGAGAAATTGGCCCTAAGTCGTATCAAATATACTCGTAATAGTTTACCCTTAAAAATGTTCAGCAAGAACATTTTTTCCTTTTAATTCACAAATTTATATATTTAACCTTAAAAACATATAAAAGTTAACACCATATTTTACGCTTTCAGCCTTTTTACAAATATATAAACTAATAAATATATATAAATGTATATATTTACATTTATATTCCACCCTTTTAGCTTTATAGAGCATTTAAATACCTAAATAATAAAACACTATATAAAATATACTCATATACTCTAACATCTTAATCCCAGCTCGACATTTTGTTTTGATTAGTTTTTTTTTAGAGTAATTTTGATTTAAATAATACTACGAAAATACATATTTTATTTATACATATTATAGTACACCAAATTGCAGTTCTAAAGCGTGTGTGTTGCGTAACATAACCTCACTATTGCAAAATGAAAATATATCGGTATACACATTTGCGCAAGTTCGTTTTTATTGATATAACATGATAACACACACACACAAACATAAACACCAATCTCTAAAAAAAAAACAAAACCAACGAAAATTTGACAAATCAAACAATACAATACAAAACCAATCCAATCTAATTTTATCTGGCCCAATAAACCACACAATAAAAGCAAACATTTCAATTTTCTGCCGTTAGATGGCGCAGCTGTCGTTCGCGTCAACATTTTTGTGCGCAGTATCTCAAAAATCGATGACGTTACAATGGTAAGTCAAAACAAAACACACCACCACCAAAAAAAACACACACACACACAACAAAATGGCCGCGTGCGTGTGTGCAGCCGGCGTGTCGCAGTGCGCACGAGCGTGAGGCAACGCGCTGTGTTTTGTTTTGACACTCACACACACGTCACGCGTACACCGATCCGTCGTCGCCGCTGCCGTATGTGACACTCCGCGCACGCTCGCGCCAATCAACCAGCTCCAAAATAACAATATGAGTAGTACTTTTTTGAAATTTGTGTTTTTTTTGTGATTAAATATTAGGTCATGATTTTTTTTTATATTTACTATAAATATTTATATAAATTGTGTGTCCAGTGTCACGTGGGACATTATGTGAAGTTTATTTTTAATATGAATGATTGTCGTAAAACCGTAAAAAGAGGATGAATTTATACTATATATATTTACCGTTTTATATGTTGTTATTATTTATGTTTTATCGTTATTTTTGTTAATTCTTTTTTTCCATTACACATCCACACCACCCTCATCACCTAAATTTCAGTATTTACGTATTAATTCTGGTATTTATTGTATAATGATTTTAATGATTTTTCTATATTTATATATATAAACATTTATTATTCGTTTAGATTTAGTTGAATGTCATTTGGATCTCTGTGTTTTATGTTCCGTTACATATTTATTTTTCAGTTTCATTTGAAGGAGTCTTTTGACGTTTGGATTTTAAAAAGCAACACGTTATTCTAATATAATGTTATATTATATCAGAAACTTACACTTTTTGTATCACACAAATTCTCACAACACAAACACAGTAAAAAAAAGAAAGACGGAGAAAAACGCATGCGATAAAAAACGACTATAGTTTGATTTAAATATCATTTACCATTTGTTGGTCCCACTCTGACAAAAAAACCCTTCAAATGTGCGTGTTCTTACCTTAAATAATGCTTTCATCGTTTAGACGTTTGTAATACACGGAAAACTATATAAATCATATTTTAATGTAAACAATATGACAATAATAATAATAACTGTAGCATCGTTTGTTTATGATAAATGTTGTCCATTTTTGGTAGTAATGCGTCCATTTGTTATCTATCTACTTCAGATGTTTAGTAATTTACTACTATTTGATAAGTGTGATATGCATATTTATATTATTTGTGTAGAAACATATATATGTATTGAGGTTATGTATCTTCTGTTTTTTCTTTCTTTCTGTTCTTCTGTTCTGTCTAATTTTTGTTATGAAATGTATGTGCAACATTAACCAAACAAACAATCAAAAAAAATATTAAAAAACATCATTTACCAGTACAAAAAAAAAACACTCGACACGAATTCATTATTTCAAAACAAAAACGATTATAACCTCACTTTTCATAATTCATATATTAGGGTATTGATGCGCCATCATTTTTTAAACGTAATCTCTGCAAAATTATCAAAACAAAAACAAAACAATTCCTCTAAATCATAGATTATAAATATAGTAACTTTAGTCCCACATAATTTAACAAAATGCATATGCGTAACTGTAAGACGAACCAAGTTTTTGCGTAAGAAACTTCTTGCGAATTACGTATGTGTGTTTTATGTAATACGCGAGCGCTTTGGGCACTCTGCTCTTACGAACATCACTATATACCTTCACCTTACTTTAGCATGAAGTTTCTTTTGTGTTTATATTTGTTTATACTTTTCCGTTTTGTTATAAAGAGATCCAAGGCATATTTTATGTTTTACTTTTTCTTCACGTTTTACTATTGTTTTTTTATCTATCTATATTCGTTTTTTTTTCTTTGAGAAAAGTTTTGTTATTGTTGTGAAAAAGGAAACAAAAACTGCAACATATTTTCGTGAGAACAGAAAGGCAGCGAGATAGCGAAACACAATCACACAGAGAGAGATATAGAGTTTAAATAATTAACATTACACACTCACCAATATCGTTTTGATTTTCAAACCTGTTTTTGTAGCTCCCACAAGTGTCTCCGTGAACATGTTCCTTCGTTCCATTTCCAAAATTGACGATTACAAAATGGTGAGTGAAACAGACAAAATGGCGGCGTGGCAAAACACCACTGACATAATGTACACCACAACTGTCATCTGCGTCAAATTTTGATTCACTGTAAAATAATTGCTGTACGCACACGCTCACACACACACACGCACACTACAAAATACACTCACACGTACACAAAGTGCGCCGTGTGTGACTTGTGTCAATATTTTCGAGAATTTCGAGAACGCACTTTGGCCACCTTTTTAACCTTTCACCTGAGCAGTAAAGGTCGGCCGGCCGTCGCGCACAGGGGCTTGCTTCTTTTTTAAACCGCCACAGTGCGTTTTTTATACTCCACGCCACTGATTTAATTTCTTTTCACCTAAACACCGATTCACACTGATCCACACTGGAATACACATGTATAGCCACACTCCTCTAACACGCTACTTTTTGTATCTTTCGCAATTCGCTTTGACATCTATAACTTCTGACTGTGTAAACAGTTTGTAAATAACTACGCCACAAAAATAAACGAAGTGATTTTTTTTGTTTTTTGTTTTTCTTTTGTTGTGTTTTATAATCTGTGATCATTTTCGATGGTTTCTTTTTACTATGTTTTGTTTTTGTATCGTTCCGTATTCGTACGCGTGTGTGCCTTTGTAATTTGTGTGTTTCTTAACCTAAATTTTTTTTACGACGAGAAGTCTACAAAATATAAGAAAGAGGGTCTACAAAAGAGAAGAAAAATATTTTTGGTCGCGATGAAAAGTTGGTATTACTGCTGCTGTGGTATTTTTCGAATATTTAATATTTATTCCAATCGAATATTTTGACAGATGTTTGTTTGCAAGTGTTAAATTGTTGATAAAATGATCAGTAAATATTCAAAAAAATATCACAGCTGGAATTGTATCTATATACATAATGAGCTCGACTAAATTCATTAGTAATTTCGAATTTAAACGGAAGGGTAATATTTTTAATGGATAAATGGTCAAATAGGAGATAGCCTCAATTCTGACCGAATCTGCGTGCTTTCTAACGATCTTCTAAAGTATCTTCAGTAATGTAATGTATTTAACGATTAAGTATTGAATAAAATATCCTGCATATGGCCCCGCGGCTCTGGCGGCAGACCCTTACTTTTTTCAAGAAATTTTCGATGACTTTTTGGCAGATTTGCGGTTCTATCTCACCGATGACGCGTTGGATTTCAGCCTTGAGCTTAGGAATTGTTTGTGGTTTATTCGCATAGACCTGAGATTTAACAAAACCCAAGAGAAAGAAGTCGCAAGGCGTTAAATCGCAAGAATCTTGTAAGTAGTGCTCCTCGAAAGTTTAAGTTGTTGTGAACGAGCCGAATTGATGTTCCCGGGTTTTTCGGCAACACTTTTGTTGACAGCAGCGATGTTTTTGAGAGACCGTCCGGTACGTTAACGCACAGGAGACTTGCCGTCTATAATCGACCCAATTTCCTTTAATTTATTGATCACTCTTCGAATTGTTGACACATTTGGTGAAGTTTCACGACCAAAAATTAAGCAAAGTTTGCGAGCGATTTCAGCGTATCCCCATATACCCCACTTTTAAAAAGGGTTTTCACAATAATAACGCGTTGTTATTTTGTGTAGCGCTCCACATTTAATAATCAGAACAATCATAGATGACAGCTGTCAAATTTCAGAGCTGCCACTTGCCCAAAAAAAAAGGTGCCAAATTTAAATCGGGCACTCTTATTGGGACACTCTTTGTTTTTTTGTCTGTCTTACATGTTTTTGATGTATTCCTATCAAATCATTAGATATTTAAAGTATGAATTAAATTTACTATTTTTTTATTTTTTGTAAATATGTTATTCATGTTTTTACGGTATGTTTACACATTTTAAAAGCTTAATCAGTGTTCTTACTGCCTATTTAAAGTTGCCCCGGTAATTTAAGTTAAAATACTTCAAACTCCGGGAGATTCTATTCTGACTTTTCATCCTAATAAATAAATCTCATAAGGTCCGGCATACTCATAAACCGTATGCCCATAACGAAACGGACATTAGGCCCAAGACAAAACAGACATAAGGTCTTTCTGCAATGATGTTTTGTTTTAAAACAGAAGAGCAGGTAAAGAGCTCAAGCCTATATGGGCCTTGTGTCGGTGGACTTTATGTCATTACTGTGTGCACCTAATCTTCATATTTTATTAATGGACATCAATAAGAGGACATCAATAGGGGTTAAATACCTATCTGTATCCTTACCATAAATGATCATACTGTTTTTAAAAATAATCTTTTAAATTCCATTAACAGTTTTTCGACCTAAACCCCACAAAGAATTTAGGAATACTGATATTTTATTTAAATTATGGGAATTATGGCTATCGCGTGATTCTTTTAAGAAGGATTCTCAAAAACGATGATTGGTGATCCTCTAACTATACGTATTTTTTAAACATTTAATTATTTATAAAAATCACCTTAACCCCTCTTACACAATCCCTTAAAAACGACTTTGACCAATATTTTGAATAAACTTCTATCTATCCCTAGATAATCTTTTTACGTAACTCTCATTTTGTGTTCAAAGACGTGGGATTTTTTGGACCCCCTATAATACCCAAAATTTTACGTAACTCCAATAATAGTTTTCCAAGACGTGGGGTAATGCCATAAGCGCAATGGAGAAAATCATTTAAAAAAACATATCTTCTGCATTTCAACAACATTCCCTTTTTTAATTTCTCGACAGTTTATTTTAGCCACCCAACTAATAAATGCAAAAAGCAATCTATTTTTTCTTTAACATATTCAGAAAAACGCACCCTCCCAAAATTTCAGAGCCATTAATACTAATCTCGTTTTTGTTTTCGATGATTATATAAAAATGCAAATAAATTTCCCGTGGTCATTACGCGCATATTGCACATACATGCTATATAGCTATATAGTCCAGTCTATATGTTTGAATATTTTTATTTTAAAATTATATACTATAATTGAATTCTATAAAAATTGAGTGTAGACAAGCACCGAAAGAAATATCAAGCACACCTTGCCAACAACGTATAGGTACGCTCAAGGAAGCACGCGCTTTGTAATTTTGATACGACCATCACACGGTGCTGCAAACGCAAAGAAGTACTGATCAGAACGTCATCCGAGAATGAAAACAATAGATTTTTATTATAAAGGAATTCTATTCGCAGAGGTTTTGTACCAAAACGGTCGGTTAGGTTATATTTAGAAATCCCATAATTATCGTAACTATACTAATTCCACTGGTCGAGTCATTCACCCTTACACCTGACGTCATATTTTTATATATAGCGAGACTATTTTGAATTCACCTCAGATTTTAACATTCAATAACTTATATTTAATTAAATTTTATTCGTTGTTTAAAATATTTATGCTTTTCAAATAAATATATAAACTTTACAATATATATTTTAATTGCTTTTATGTTTTTAATATAAATACAAATATTTTAAACATTCACCACCATATACTCACCTCATCCACAATTTCACCACACCCACCTTTACTATGACACATTAAACCACTGACACGCACACACACACACACATGCCAACACTGAAATAAACACTATATGAGAAATAGTGAAATGTATGCTTTTATTGTTTCCAAAATTCTGTAAATAAAAATTAAAAACATAATAACTAAAAAACTAAATTAAAAGAAATAAACTTACAAACAGAACATCAAACGAATTTTAAACTAAATAAAAATTAAAAATTTAAAGGTCACCTGCCAAATAAAAAACTAAATATAAACTTGTAGCTAAAAATACTTATACAATGTTTTTTTATCCCGAAAA
>JAAAKO020006372.1:0-19578 GCA_010015015.2 Bolitophila cinerea | reverse complement strand
AAAATTTAAATGCCTATATCTTCTAAACTAAGCGAGATAGCATATATACCGTTATATATTTTTGTTGTTGTTTTTTGGTCCTCTATCCAAAAAGCATGTCAAATCGCGGCGCGTGAGATACCGTAATCACCCCAATGTTTCCTAGCTGCACTAAAGTAAACTTCAGCCTCTCAGAATTTTACAAGTTTATTTATCTATACCAAGAATAATAATTTAAGACCGCTTTGACTACAAAATACGACACTGTGCGACGTTTGCAAAACGAAAACGATCCAATTGAGGATGAAGAACAAAAACGATACCAAAGCAAAATACACACCAAAGAAGAGTAAAGTTCTACACACACACACATAAACATAAACGCAATCATATTACACTCCCATGCGCGCACGCATTCACCACTCTCGCGCAGAGGTGCACGACACACTCACACAAATACACACACACATATACTCTCGCTCGCACATATATGCACACACGCCGTCGCCGCCGCACACACACACACACACTCACAAACACAAGAATAAGTGCCACAAATGTCGATTTCTTGAATAAAAAGTGTAGCCTTTATTGTTTGTCTATAAATAAATGATTGTGATTGGAAATAGAATTAAGTCACGCCGCTCGGAAAATATGAAATTGTATTGAATGAACGTTTTCCTGAGCCACTGAGACGCATTCCATGCTCGAGCGGGCACGTCGTCGATGGGAAAAAGTGATTTTCATTTTCGTGAATTCCGTGTATCTGGTGTGTTTTAATATAATTTTTCTTCTTCACATTCGGCGGTGCGCGGCGCAACGACGACCGACGGTGCACACACACACACAAACACACCGATGGTTTTTATTACAGAGAGAGAGTAAGAGTGTGTGTATTTTTGTTAGTGTGTAGTTAGTACTTTGGTACACTCTTGTGTGTACTTGTGTGATAATTTGCGCTGTGTTTAGGAGGAGCAGGAGACGTCACAAACGGACGACATATTAAATGCGGCGAGTAGATTTGTGCGCGCCGCACGCGAGCGTTTTGTCGGTGGCAACGGCGGCAGCGCGACGTCGACGACGACGTCAGTGGAACACATCAACCGACGATTATGCGTTATAGATGAGAGGTATTATAATAGATTGATGTACTATATTTTATGTACTGTATATTATCATTATTAAAACGTATGTCGAGTCCGCGAGCACGTTGGCGCGACACACGAAACACGATGGCAATATTACACATACATGATGAGGTGCTGTACTCGCCCCGTGTACCTACACGCACACACATGCAATAAATCTATAAACAGATTCTTTTTGTTCCGTTTTTTATAAACATGATATACGTATGTGTGTGTGTATGTGTTTGTGTCAGGAAAAATACAAGAGGAAAACGCGCGTGAGATTCGCGCTCTTCGCTGTCGTCGTCTCCCGTCGGACACACCGTTTCGATTTAATGCACTCGCTTGTGATTTTGTGATGATTCCGTAGAATTGTACATATATTATGTCTCTGTGTGTGTTTGTGTATGTGTCAATGTTTAATGGTTTCGCAATTGCTGGTAGTCAATAGTGATAGTGATGGTTTGTTGTTGTAGCACACGCTGCTCTGGTTTTGCGGCGAGGCGTAACATTGCATGTGCTCTGGGGCACTCGCCACTGTGCTCATAATTTCGAGTACTTATTGCTTAAACACTGAAATTATAGTTTGTCACTATTTAGAGACTTTGTCCTATTTGACAAAAGTTCAATTAAAAAACGAAAAGAAAATCTTAAGGGGATATTTTTAAAGTTATTAATTTACCAATTTATATTTATTTTGTTGAGGAAATCCTGGAAAACTATAAAGACCACTTCTTATTAAGCTGTAATTTGCAATCTATATCAATATATTTTTAAATTCAAATATATTGCTATATAAAATTCGCAATGTATATTTTTTTAGAATAGCTAAATATTTATACAGATTTAAAAGAAAAAGAAATAGTCAAAACCCTATTTTTTTCTTTTTTAAATCTGTATAAATATTTATTTCATGTTAAACCAGTAAAAGATAAATTAAACGATAAAAATATTATATTTTTAAAATAATAAACCTAAACATATTTTTGTCTCTATTTTGTTTTATTTTATTTATAGGTTTTTGTCTCTAAGTAGCTTGATATTTTAATTTTTTGCTGTGAGGACTAGCGTCCCAAAATGTCTCGTTTTAAGGAAGATACCGAAAATATTGAAAATTCAATAAAAAAATTCTGCAATTAATGAAGGAAAAAACTCGAAATTGGATTGCATTTTTTTATTGATAATGATTTTTGAAATTATTAAAGATAAAAAATAGAGATAAAGTCTGGTGACGAATTAAAAGAACCATTCTCGATCATTTATTGAAAAAACAGCATATATCCAATATAAATACAAAATAATCTATTAAATTGACTGCAGACATTAATTTTCATTTTGGTTAAACGTTGAAAATTATTTATTTATTATATGTTTTTTGTGTTTGAATTTCTAATACTATTAATACATAAAAAACGTTATCACTTTGTTTTGATCTCTTTTTAAGAACAAAATGATCTCACCCTCGTAAATAAATTAATATTACTGTGATTGTGATTCCTGTAAGCCTCAACCACAAAAAACACACAAACCTACACATTCACATTCCATATCAGCGATTGTGACACATTAGTCCGTCAACTCTCTCACTATTTAAGATTAAGTGTTTTTTATAAATGTATTTTCTGGACACGCACAATTTAGGGTACTTATTTAGATGAATATAACGAATTAATACTAATTTGTATTTTTTTCTTTTTTTATAGGAATACTGTCGCCAGGACCATTCTTGACGCCAAGTCCTTCGCCCTCGATACCTGCGAGTCCAAGACTCCAGCCGTCTCCGTCGCTCTCGCCTTTCTCGCACGATGTCATTTTAAACGCAAACAATACCATTACTAATACAAATCAAGAGCTGGACCGCAAGGCGGCGACGCCTAGCAGCCGACGTCCGTCCGTGCACCAGCTAAGCAGCAGTCCGAATGCGGGCGCTGTGGTGTTCCGGCCTAGTCCGACGCAGTCTCCGGCCGCTGCGGCCACATCCGTAATCGGTGCGGCCGGCAATGAGTTCAACACCACGTTGATTGGTTCGAATAACATTGCCCTGAATAAGGTAAGTACGCCTCAAGTAAGTTTGTATTATGACAATCAATTCATCTCTCTTTCTCTCCGTGTTTTGCAGAAGGTTAACAAGCGGATACCACAGTCACATGCTGGTCATGGACATGGACCTTCTACGACGGCTTGTAGCCCTAAGGCGGCGTCGAAAAAGGTTCTATCATCGATGGTTGGAAGTCCAATAGCTAGTCCTAGTCCGATTGCCAGCCCAAACAGTACGACAAGCATGAGACCGCCAACGCCACAGCCCGCAATGCAGCTACACCATCAGCAGCAGCAGCAGCACCAGCAACAACAATACCCAATGATGAACTCAAACAATCAGTTCCTGCAAATAATCCAGGGATCCCAGATAATATCACAGCAGCAGCAGCAGCCGCAACAGCAGCAGCATCGACCGCAGACGCCGCAAATGGTGACCACATCCCAGACAATGCATCACCAATCTCAAAACCAGTACGTGCCAATCACAACCTCAAAGCACAGCAAACAGCAGCAGATTTTACCAAAACCGGCTTCGCAAACTAGCAGTGTAATTCAGGCGAGCACCGGAAAAACGGTGATAACCCAAACAAAAACTATGCAGCAGTCCCACCATCATCAGCTACAGCATAACCACCAGCATCAGTTGCATAATAATCAACAGCATCAGCAGCAACACCACCAACAGCAGCAGCAGCAAATTATGACCGCATCCCAGCAAAACCAAGGTGCACCCCTTATTCTGCCATCCGGTAACCTTAATCAATCTCTGCTGCTCAACCAAATGCCAATGATTGTGCAACAACAAACACCGCAGGGCATGCAGTTAATACTGCGTCCACCGGCACCACAAATCACCACTCAAGGCCTGGTCATCCATAGTGGACGACCGCAGCTCCAGCAGCAGCAGCAGCAGCCCCAACAACTACTCCGCATCCTGAACACAAACGGTGGTATGCAATTGACAACAGCCACACCCACCTTTATCGTATCCTCGCAGGCGAATCTAATCCAACAAAACATGCAAAGCCTAAAAACGCACACAGCGAATCCACTTACACAGTTGCACGGAATATCTGCTCAACAGCCACAACAGCTAACGGCAGCCATTAACAATCAACTGCTCGGTCGTGGCATGACCCAACTACAAAATCTACAGTTAAACGGTAACCTTACCCACATTCAGATACCAAACGGCATGAACGGACAGTTCATCTCGCAGTTACCCGCTCAATTTCAGCAAAGCCTAGCCGGATTCAATCCGAACATAAATTTCAATCAGCTGAGCAATGCGAATTTTCAACAACTCGCCGCTGCTGCTGCATCCGGTGCCACCTTTCAATCACCACCTCCGGCTGACCTGAACATTCAGTACACCACGACAACGCAACAGCAATCGAACCAACCGATGAACGTGTCTGTGCCTTCGTCACCAATCCTGACACATCAACAGCAACCACAGTTGCTGCCGTCCGTCACGCCGGAACCGATCCGAAATCCAACACCGATAACACTGCCACCGAACACCGTTGTCATTCAGGACAGTCCACCAAAGTCTATGCTGCAACAACACAACGAACCCGAGGTGATCATTCTGAAAACACCGAAAAAGCAAAAGAAACCGAAAGCAAAGAAGTTTGTGTCCCCAACGACGGCGCCCGTGTCAGTAGCACCTGTGGCATTACCACCGGCACCGAGTCCATCACCAACGCCATCGAATTGCAGCAGTATCACGAATACGAATACTACAAGTACCGGGAAACTAGATCTAGCCAATGTTATGAAACTGTGTGGCATCGATGATGATGATTTCATGGACATGGATGAACCACTGCTGGAACAACATCCACCACCAGAGGTTCAACAACCATCAACGCCACAGGCGCCACCACAATCAGCGTCACCTATACCATCACCTCCTATATTTGAGCTGCCCGATGAGGAGCAGCCACCCGCTGCGGCAAATGCCGAGATAATGGTTACCATACCGTATTCGCACAATTCGGATGTTCCGTTTACGTTCACAATACCCACGAGTGTGATGAACTCAGGCATGGCTGCCACAAAAACAACGGCCGCATGCAAAACCACCGTTGCGATGTCAATACCAAACCAGTCAGGCATAGCTGCAGAGGATGATCATCAAACACCACCACCACCACCACCACCAACACTACAACAACAGAACCAAAGCATTGATCACAAGTATACAATAAAAATTGATAATTCAGATAATCTAGCACTGTCCGACTATCCGGTAACCATCTCAATACCGCGCATGAGTGAGACGGATTCTTTTGATCCACAGAAATTGGGTGCTGTCACATCGGCATCGTCAATGTGCGTGCCCACGTTTGTGAATAACGTTCTAAACAGCACCGTTACACCAACGTTGCAGAGTCAAATCAACGAGATTCAGAATCTTCTGATGGGTGTTGTGAATCCATTAGGAACGGAGGACCAACCACCACCGCCGCAAACACCACCGCAGCAGGTCACAAGCACTGTCGTAGCAACTCCGCAACCAGTAATCACGCCGGTTCCGCAGCCGCCACCACCAGCGAAGGCACCCAAAAAGCGACCGGTCAAGAAAAACGGCAAGAAAATCGATACGATCACTGCCATGGCCGTCGGAAATGTGCCAAGTCAAATCGGTAACATTCAGATATCCCAGGTGGATGCCACCAAGTCATCGCCGTCATTCGTTAACAAGACCACGATTGAGAATCAGATTCAGATAACACCTATTATTGACTCAAAACCAGGCCAGTGGAAGAAGACAAATGCCCAGCCAAAACCAACGCAGGTCGTTCAGCGTGTCCAGCATCAACAGCAGCAGCACCATAACCAGAACATCAATATGCCATCGATGAATAACACGATAAACCTTCAGAATAGCATGCAAGTGATAACCTCTACAGCGAATGTTCAACAAAGCCATCCACAGCACCACACAATTATAAATACCGCCCCACAAAATCACGTTGAGAGCATTGTGTTGAGCAGCTCTCCGGAACTGCATCCGATTAACGTGCACGGTCCAACAATTGTGAATGCAAACGTTCAGCAGCAGCAGCAGCAGTCTCACCAGCAGCAGTCTCACCAGCAGCAGCTTCAACAACAACACCATCCGCAACAGCAACAGATTCAAGTGTCTCAACAGCAGCAAATCCAGGTGTCCCAACAGCAACAGATTCAAGTGTCGCAACAGCAAAACATGCAAATGCACATTATGCAACAGCCGGCAGCTCCACAACAGCAACAACAAACAATTCCACCGCTAGCGGGCAGTCTAAATCTTTCCGTTTTTGAGGATGGCCGTTTGATTTTGCGACACAATCCAAATGTCCCCCAAGACGCACAATCACAGTTGATTTTGCAGGCGATCCTCAGCGGTGCCATAAACAATGTTACGCTTATCAATGAGCCGCTCATAGAAAAACCCGTCGTCGTTCCGCCGCAGCCACTCAAGGCAAACAGTGTGATCACGAGCTCTGTGTCCACGGTTCCGCGGATGAGTACAACCGTAACGGCAAGCTCAAATAAAAATGTGGTGGTGAGTTTGAAAGAATAATCTGTTCTTAAGTACAGTTCCTAAATAAGTATTTTTTTGTTATCTTTTAGGTTTCTGCTCAGCCACAATTCGTGCAACAGCAAAACATCTTTAGTAATGCTCCTCAGGAGAATGCCACTGTCTTCTCGAGTCCTCAGCCACAACAGCAGCAGCAAGTGACATTTCAGCATCATCAATTGCAGCAAATGACGACCTTGGTCCAGAATCAGGGTTTGCAGATGACCCAGCAGCAGCAACAGCAGTTGATTCAATTGCAACAGCAGCAGCAGCAACAACAACAGCAGCAGCAGCAGCAGCAACAGCAGCAACAACAACAGCAACAATTGCAAGCGCTAGCGCACCAAGCACAGCAAACGAAAAAGGATCACCAGCCGAACGTATCTTCAGGAGGAGTCAATCAAAACGTCGCACCCAACTTTATCGAACTGCCAAAGGTTGCGCCGAATCAACAGCTCTTCTCGCTGAACACACTGACAAACCAAATAACCCAGCTAAGTCCAGGTCTCACAACCGCTGCTCTCGGTTCCATGGAACGACTGCTGATCGTACCTGCAGGCATAAATGCTCAACAGCTAGCACAGTGTTTGATTCAAGGTCAAATACACTTTAATAACATCGGACAGGCCACACAGGCTCCAGAGCCAATTCAGGCTGATCTACAGTCGATTGTAGTGCAACAACATCAACAACAACAACCTCAACAAACAGTTGTTAAAAAAGCGGCACCGGCACCACCCAAAGGCACCAATGTTCAAGCTCAGGTAGCACCGTCGAATCAGGCTATGAAAATGAAGGTCATTCCTGCCGCTGTCGTTGAACCAAAGACGAAAAAAGCGAAAGCAAGAAAACCAAAGGTCGAGCCGCTGCCTGCAAAGCTTCCGGTCAAACCTGTTGTGAAAATGCAAGCCACCGCACCGAAGCAGCCGCAGCAACAGCAGCTGCTGATTCAACAGCAACAACAGCCACAGCAGCCACAACAGCAACAGCAGCAACAACAGCCTCAGCAGACACAACAGCAACAGCAGCCACAACATCAAATGACAGTTAAACCTACGGTTTCGGTGTCACGACCCACATCGGCGTCTTCGGTAAACAGCAACAACTCAACGGCATCCGTTCAAAGTTCTCAGCAGCCACATCACTTTAATCAAACGCCAGTGGTCATGAACGGACCCTCAATGCACGTACCCCACCAGCAGAACGTACAAATCGTCCGACCATCTGTACCGCACCTCGTGGGCAACCGTACGCTGACACCGACAGCATCCGAGAATTGTACACCCAAGGTAAAACCAAATCATTCGACAAATATGCAAAACAACAAACAACCCACAAATCTTGTACACTTGCATCCAATCCAGCAATCGCCAAAGTTCAGGCCGAAAGCGCCGACGCCAGTGAATCCACCAAAATTACAACAGCCACACCAGCAACACCAACAATTTCAGCATCAGCCGAAAATCATACCGGTGTCCAGTGCACAAGCATTACACAACAACAACCCTGTGCCACCGCTGGTCAGCGTCAACTCCACACCAATGCCTATGGTTCAAACCATTCAGCTGACACCACAAAAGCAGCAACTGCTTAAGAACGTTCAAATGCAAATTCAAACGCTCTCTTCACGTCTCCAGAACAAAAGCCTTCTGTCTACGCTCAAGATTCCCGCTGACTTTGATCTAAACAATCCCATTCACGAGAAACCGTTGCCCGCACTGAACAATGTCAACGCATCCGACTCGGACATCCAACAAGCCCTACAACGTCTCTTCATCGAACAACAAAAGATACTAGCCACCGGAAAGATAATTCCAACAATGCCACCAGCACACAATTTCAATACTGCCGCCAATGTGCCTCAAATCTCACCGGTTAACAATCATATGGCTGCACCGAAGCAACAACAACAAACCCAACAGCAGCAGCAACAGCCAATGATGCACTCGCCGGCGCATGTGAATTCCCCAAAGCCAAGTATGGACGTGATACCGGTTACAGTTCCGCAGTCGTCTAGCATGAGTATTACCGTACAAACGAAGCCTGCTGTGCAGCCTCAACCGGTGTGTGCTGCTCTCGCTCGATTGCAGGTGCCCCAGACGAATCATCAGATGAAAACGATGAATACGATGGCTCAACAACGAAGCTCACCGATTGCCCAGCCAATTATTCACCTGCAACAGCAACAACGGCAGCGATCGCCAGCGCAACGTTCGCCAGCACAGCGATCTCCAGCTCAACGATCTCCTGCACCACAACCAGCTGCTATACAGTTACATCCACCGCCGCAACAACATCAGCAGCAGCAACAACAACAGCCACAGCTTCAGTCTCATCTGCAGCAACTGCAGCATAAACCTCAAGCACCAGTGCAGCTTCAAAATCAGCAACAGCCGCCGCAGCCACAAAACC
Organism: Bolitophila cinerea; assembly: GCA_010015015.2. Taxonomy (NCBI): domain Eukaryota; kingdom Metazoa; phylum Arthropoda; class Insecta; order Diptera; family Mycetophilidae; genus Bolitophila; species Bolitophila cinerea. Next base: position 10,452 of record JAAAKO020006372.1, on the reverse strand, counting down.
AGACGTCGCTAACTCCTATAAGGCTGTTTCCCACACCCTCAGAGTGTACACCTCCAAAACCACAACCAGCACAACCGTCTCCAGTAATACCAACGCCCCCAGTACCAGCACTTGTGCCACAGCCTCCACCCGCACCACCGATCGTTGAGGTTCCCCGCCCCGTGACCCCAAAATTCAAGTTGCCGCGTCATTGTTTGTGAGTTTGTGTTTCGCTGTTTCTATACATTTCCTAAACCCCAATCGAGCACACAATTTTTACTAATACAACATTTATTTTAATCTACTTAGATTCGAACGCCAATTTGCCGTTGACCAGGACAGCTGTAGTACACCAGACTATCAGACGCCATTCCACAGTAAAGAAGATGCCGTCAAGCGATTGATTAGGTAGGTTTTTACAAGACATATATTTTTGTTTGTTCGTGAGAATTCTGTATTAATGAGAAAACAACAATATTCAGGTACCACTGTCTTTATTCGGAAGACGAGCCTGCATGTCCTGTGGCAGAGGAATCCTTCGAAAAAAGTGCCAACGACTTTCAGAGCCAATTCCGTGGCATGCAAAACAAGTACCAGCATTTGCTTATGAAGGAGTCGATCGTAAGTGTCACCCGCAATTTATTCCTTCTTCAGAATGGTATTTAATAGATTGTTTATTTTAGCTACACGTTAAAACATCGGAACTTATGATGTTGGACCGCATGATTGTGTCCGACATTCAGAAGGAGATCCTGGACATGCAGATCGACGCGAGCTCGAAAAAGGCCGCAGCAATGCAGTCCATTAATAACGGTGCCCGGACAACGGAGTTAAGTGGGATATAATAAATTGATATGAGAGGTGATATGTTCAGCTGTTTCAGCAAAATGATTTTCTGGTAAAAACCTATTAAAAACCACAATTGGATCAATTATGTCTTCACCGAATTTCTTGAAAGTAGATTTTGTCTGTGGACAAATCGTCTTCGTACATAAATTGTAAAATATCTATTTCTGGTTATAGTTAAAATGGAATTCTTTTAAACTTATTAAGAATTTTCAAAAAAAAAAATCAATTCGTATCTAAAACTTGTCCGTTAATTGTTTCAAGATCCACAATCTCTATTTTGCCAAAAATATATTGTCTAGCTAAAACATATTTAGTTAAACTGTTTTATTTTCGTAATGGGTCCAAATTGAGGCCTGCGTGTGTTCGCCTATTTATTTAAGAGACTTTTTTTTCTAATAATCAATCTTAATGAATAATAATCTTTATAAAAACAAACAGTAAACATTATAAATTATTAATAAGTAATTGTTCTTAAATAAATAAATCTAAAATATTTGTTTTTTATCTGTTTTTAGTGAATCGTCCAAAGGGACAGCACTCAGCACCCAGGGGTGGACCACCACGTTCGTGGACAAACGCAGAGCTAACGGATGCATTACAGCATGTGTGGAACAAAAAGATGACAACAAGCCAGGCATCCAGAATATTTGGGATTCCGTATAATTCACTGTTAATGTACGTTCGTGGAAAGTATGGTAAGAGTCTCAAATTGGAGCAATTGCGAAGAGACTGCATAAGTGGACCACCAATTGAACTATTGCAAATGGGCATAAGTTCTCATAACAATAATAATAAAGCCTCAAAAGAAAGCCGCAAGAAAGAGCACATTGACCTAGAAAATACATCGATGCAACGCAGTTCGTCGTCAGAACCAGATCTCTTGTCAAGTCCAAATCACATGTTCAATCCATTCCCGCCAGGATTCTATCCAGACTTTTCGGGTGGATTCCCTGGACTGCCACTTAGCATGCTAAGTCTATTACCACCTGACCGACATCCACATCCCATGCACATGGTGTTGGATGAAGATTGCAAAAGTGATAGGTCAAAGCAATCGCTTGAAGATGAATTTTCTCAACCGTTGGCTCTGAATCGTGAGGAAAATCGAGAGGAGAACCGTGATGAGTATCGTGAGGGACGTCACGAGGATCGACGTGGTGAGGATTGTCGTGAGGATCGCAATGAGGACCGCCGAGAGGATCAACATGATGATCGGCGTGACCAATTGCACCAGAACGGACCAGATTGAAACATGATGCTCAGGTTCTGGTCTCTGTTTAAGTAAAAATGAAAACCACAATCAACAATATATATATATATATATATATACATTTATAGTTGTGCTGTGAGCACTTAATCATAAATAATAATTTAAAATAACGTTAAAAAAAGTGAAACATGATGCAATATTTTAAAATAAATTATTAAAGTAATTCATAAAATATATTTTATATTAATATCGATAAAATTAATAAACAAATATGTTGTTAAACATATATTAAAATCGGGGCAATATTTTATAGATGCTCGCAGACATCACGTTTTGCAGCGAATCTCAAATCCGAACAATCGAATCGAAAAAAAATATGTGTTTAAAAGTGTACCAAATAAAAAAATAACAGAAAAAAGAATTAGAATAATCGTATCAGCCAACGCCACATACAAACACATACACACAGACAAACAATACACAATTTAATGACTGTGAGAACTATATATATATATATATATATATATACGCAGACAAAACAATTACAATTACGTATTATGTAAAATTGCACATTTGAAAATTGATTACAAGGTAATCTTGTATCAAAATGGAAACGTATATATTATAGATACAAACGAATATACGTGTTAGAGTTGTACTTAATTAAAAAACATACATTTAATACAAAATCTAAATGATGATATATTAGTTGATTTTTATTTTAAATATTGTTTAAATAAATACCGATATTATTGTGCTTCCTGCGGTGTGTATTTTTTAAAAAAATAAATAATTTCATTTAATAAACATTTTGTTTTGTTTATTTCTAAAAAAATGTTTCACAATGCCACACATACAAACACAAACATTTTTATACGTGTATAGTAAAGCCAAATTGCAAATTTATAATATTAAAATAAATACCATACAGAAAAACACAAACAAACAATACAGGGTATAACAAAGTAAAAGCTACAAACCGACACACACACACACACAGTTAATCTCTACATAACTAATTAACACATACATAATATATAGATTATCCGTATATATTCAAGAACACAGATAAAGACAATACAAGTACTAAAACTACTAAGAGTATACTCTGTAACTTATTATTTTCAAATTAAATTGCAATTTGGACACACCGTTAAAAAAAGTAAATTTCATAAAAACAATAATAATTACATAATAGACATTACAAGACTGAATAAAATTCCTTTAATGCAAGTGTATATGCATTTATTGCATATATTGTATACTGGGTAAACCAGAGACCTTTACTTGTAAACACCAACCCCTCTCCTCCCCCCCCCCCTAATACAATCCACCATTAAACAGCCAATTTTCAGCTCAGTTGTCAGATCCTTTTTAATTATTATGCAATTGCAGATAATTCGACACTTCAAAAATATATAAATAATTAATTGGATACTCCTAATTACCACCTTGTTGACATACAGTAATAATATATTTAAAATAAATATATAGATATATAAATAGCTCTCGTCAAGTTATTATGATTAACTAAACATTAAAAGTTCCTGATTTCTTAAATGCACACACAGCCACATCACAACAACTAAATATATTACATACCTATTTACGAAAGCAAAATATAAATAAACTGGTTATATTTTTAACGCAAATAAAACATTTTTACACTTACAACAAACTACTAGATATTTAAAAAAAAACATAAAAACTATATTTTCATTTATTATATACAACATACAACAATTGCATACACAAACCATAAATGCTGTCAAACCAACTAATACTTAGAAAACATATAGTGATGGATTTAGATTTTGTAATATCCGAAAAACACACACTCACACACAGACACAGACACAATATCAGCTTTATATAATTTCTTTGGTTGTACTTTCATTTAGTATTCTATGAAACTAATTATGTAATCATTATACTACACTAAAATTTGTTTAAAATTATAACGGTGGAATTTGAAATTATTAAACATAAAATATAAAATTTAGGAAATGTTTGGGTGTCTAATTAAAACAAAAAAAAATAACGTTAAATAAAAAAAACGTTTAGCGAAAAGAAACTGAATTGATTGTAAATAATAATTTTCTTATAATATAAAATATAAAATAAGACTATTTTGTATAATTTCAAAATTTCATTGATCAAAGTATAAAAGCATTTAGAACATAACAAAAAAAAACAAAATAAAAACACGGAATTCATTTATTATTAATTTGTTATTAATTAATACATACAACATTATATAAATAAAATATAAATATAAAGACATTCAGTATACGCTGAAAACCCAAATGTACAAAAATAAAAATGGCAACCTCTCTTTGGACAGACAAAAATATAAATTATACAATAACAACAAAAACAAAAATGTGCAAGTGGTGTATGTATGGATTTAATTCATTTTTAAATCTTAAACAATTGAGAATACACATTTAAATATTTATTCAACAACAGGGTAAACAAATGTATTTAAATTACAAACATACACACACACAGACACACACACACACATACATTCCACACAAGCAACATAAATAACAATGAATATAAACATTTAACAAAATCAATATATTAAAATTAAATGATACAAAAAAACAACCATCAAAAAGAAATATTTAGATGAACAAAAAAGAAGCACAATTTGCAAACGTATATCCAATTTTCTTAAAATGTATTTTGATTATATATACGTAATAATATTATGTAGTAAATACAAGTACATAAAATCTAATAATTCGGTTATATTTTAAAACATCTAGTCTAGACCACTGTTCACACACAAACACACATAAACATATAATTATATATGTATAAGAAATATTTTTTTTTTTTAAATAAAATTTAATTTATTGTTTCAAATTTGGCAACACCGCTGCAAAATAAAAATGTGATAAGTTTTATTAGTTAAGTTTAAACTATTTTTTTTATTTTTTAATATTTCAATTATTTATTATTTATATTGTTTATAAAACAGCGTGTGCGATTTAAAAAAAAAGAGAAACAAAATGTATCTGTTATTAGATGAATAAAAACTAAACAAATTGTAATACAAGTCTTTTCGCAAGTCTTCTTAAATTTTTTGTAATTTAATTATATAAAAATAATAATAATAGTTTATTGTCTGAAAGTATTTATTCTTTAGGTATACATTTTTATTTATTATATTCGGCACCTACAATATTCACTGTTAATAAATTAAAGCAAATGATAAAAAGCAAAATCGTTTTCATTTAAGAAAGGGAATCCATGATTTTAATACTGCTTGGTTTTTAAAGACATAAAGTCCACGGACATAACACCTATAGATACGGATATAACGACAAATACGTTTTTTTGTGGGCTTTTGAGCAGGCGTATATTTTTACTAAAAAAATGATACATTTGAATTTAATTAATTTAAACGCTAGGGGTAGTGGAATTTCACTTATGAAAATTTGCAAACAAGGGGTCAAAAGAATTGGAGAAATAAAAGTAAAAATTAAGTTTTTTATTTTGCTGTAACGCTATATAATACTAAATTAATGTATACCGGACCTTGAGGCCCAAGATAAAGGTAATCTTTAGATTTTCCAGAAAAGTGCTACTTGTCATAATTTAAGTTAGGCGCAGGTAAGCTGTTATTCTTTAGGTGCACATTTTTATTTTTTTAGGTAAAAAACCTTTTTTGTGTATATTTTTGGTCATGCTCAGAGCATGCTCGGAGAATCACGGTCATTCTCGGAGCATGCCCTTAAATGCTTGGTCATGCTCGAGCACGAAGTCAATACTTCGCTAAAAATATGTAAATTGTTGAAATTTTAAAAAAAATCTTTTTTTTAAATTAATATGTTTATAAAAATCTATTAAAAATAAATAAGGTAGAACATTTAATACGATCAATTTTCAAAACACCCGATCTCAGTACATTTTAGTCGGCTGACATCTCTGATATTTCTGCAAAATGAGTTTAATATAAAGTTCCAGGCTAAATTTAACTCAATAAAAGCATTTTGCTATGGTTTAGATCAAAAATAATATTATTAATCGAGAATATTCTTCAAGTTCGTACTTACTGCATGCTCGGTGCACGAGTTTGGAGAATGCTCCAGAGCACGAAAAAGCATGCTCGGAGCACAGACTCGTAGAATGCCCGTGACCATTTTCGAGCATGCTCGTGTTTTAAATTTAACAATTAACAATTTTCTAAAATAACATATATTTATTATCTTTCAGAGTACTTCAGTTTACTTGCATTTATTTTAAATTTTTATAAAAAAAATAATAAACTTTTCTATATATACATTTTTTTTTTTGGGATTTATGTACAACTTTTGTACACTGAGGGTAAGTTAAATTCTAAATTTTCTTAAATCGACCCACCCTAATACACATGCATTCATTAATTATTTGAGTGCGACAATTAATTACATAATATTCTTTGTAATCAAAACAGCAAATATCATAATAGCTCAGCTACACTTTATTCTTGAATGAATTTGAAGATAACCAAAAAAAGTATTGGTTTCCTAATTAAATTCAATTATTTCTAATCATGAATTGATCTGTTATGCAAAAATTGCTTACTATCAAATACTTCTAAGTCTGCATCTGTCCTTGGTTTGAGTTATTAATATTTTTATTAAATATAATTGATTTTTTAAGTTTCTAAAATAAGTTTGAATTTTTATATAAATATCGTTTGATATGTTCTTAGTTTATCTTTTTATCGTATATATATTTCATTTTTTTTTAAATTTAATATTTAAAGTATGTAAACAATTTATAATGTTATTGTTTTTATTTTTAAGTAATATTTTAATGTATTTTAAGATATATTTTTGAGTTTTTAGTCCTGATCAATGTACTGTAAACCAAATTGTAAAATAAATGATAAAATGAAACTAATACTTTAGCAGAAATATGTAAGATAAATCGGTGACAGGCAAAATATACCTTGTAAAAATATCTCCTAATCTATTTTCTCTATTTTTCGCTTTATGTTTATGCGCTTGCGAAGCACACGATTGTTGTTCGATTCGATTTTTCTTACATACGATTGTTGGTTTATTGTAGATTGCCAAAAAAGTTTAATACAATTGTATAATTTGATTCGAGTTAGGATTTAATTTCAAGTATATCCCAGAATATCCACAGGAGCCACTGTGAACGTGGATACCAACATAATGTATTGTAGCACTCTGTCCTGGAAGGTGCCCTCCGACACAGACGGTGTCCCAAATAAAAAATCATTTAGGATATGTGCCTTGCACAAAGACCGTGAAGTGGCCATAAGCCTATATACGCTCGTAATATACTCTATTGTTTAATTATTAATTTACAGTAGTTTGTTTTAATATAATAACTATTGCGCCATGCGACTCTAAGTGGAATCAGAGAATCATTATTAATCTGAATCATCATTTGGGGGACGCTTGACATAGTGTACTCCTTCTCCCTCTTTCTACGTACGTTGTAGTCTTGAGGATCCGCCGGTAGATGTTTTATGGCAAGAACTTTTAATATGTATAGCAAAAGAGTTGAGTTTTTACTGGTCCAAGTTAGACTTTTAAAAAATCTCGGACATTAAAAATCACGGTATTTCAGATTTGTAAAATAATAATTTCGGGATTCGTGGTTTAAATCTCCCGATTTTAAAATTAAATTTATTTAATTTTATCTGTACATTTCTTACATAACTAAGAAAACCTTTTTTTGTATTTTTTATTATTAAATAAGTAAATTTAAACATTTTAGGTAATTTAAGCTATACAAATCAAAAATGCAAGTACGATTGTAAAAAAACACAAATTGGTTACTCTTACCCCGATTATGCGTCATTTTATTATACAAGTTAATGATAATGTTGCTGCTCCCACGGAGTATAGAAAAAGGACAGTATCAAGGATGAGTTCTATTACAAACTCTAACTGTTTTATGATGCTGTCCCAAAACATTATTTAAAGGTAGTAATATGCGACTTTATTGCTAAGATTAGCCTACAGTCGTCTTTATATAGTAAACCCAACAGCTTGCATGAAATTTAAAACAAATACGTTAAGGGAAGGATTCATACCTTAAACTTAAACAGTGTTGGATCAGAAACAACTGAATTATCTCTCTCTCTCTCTATCTGATCATTTCTCCCCTCTTTTAAAAAGGGTGACAGAATGAATTGTGACAACTTCCGGGGTATTACACTGCTACCAATATAGTGTACAAAATTTTCTTCAACATACTTAACGTTGACGTAAAACAACTAAAATACGCTCCAAAATACATTTCTAAAAGTAGAAATTTAAAAAACCCTAACATGAAATGTTTTTTCTGGTATTAAATTTGAATGCCATTACAAAACCTAGAAACAACATTTTGAATACACAAATTATTATTTAAACCAATCTGAAAGGATTTAAAAAATATAAATTTGTGTGTCATCATGGATTGGTATGTAATATATTAAAATGATTTTTTTAATATTTTGATTTCAAGATTTTCAAAGATCATGATTTATATTTATACTTTTGTATTATTTAGTTTTTTTTTATGAATTATTTAAGGTTGTCCACTTTTTTGATTACCCCTTCCTCCAGATTCTTTTGTTTTGTACTGCGTTTATCGTAGTGTGTTCAGTTTTGCAATTTCAAATATTATGTAGTTATGGTCGCTTAACGATTCTCTGTCGCTGACTTCCCACTGTCGAATTCTACTTGTCATATTTTCTGAGAATACTGTAAGATCTAATAATGATGTATATCCCCGTCTTAGAAATGTTGGTTTACTACCAATATTCCCAATTACAAAACCATTTGCTGCCATCCAGTTTGTAAATGTTAAGACTCTTCTATCCGTGTACTCCATCCCCCATTGCGGTGATTTAGCGTTAAAGTCACCCGCTACTACACTTTCTATATTTAATCTAATTCGTCTTTCGATTTCATCAAGACTGTTCTCCATTTCGGCAATGTCTTTATTCCATGTTCCATATTTTTTAGAGCTAAGTTATTGTCAAGAATTTTTATAGCTGCGTCGGTCTCTGTGTCAGTGATCCAGTCTTTTCTATTTCTGATCATCATTTGATTTGGTTCACTAACCAAAATTACACTAGCTCCGATTTCATTTCACATGGCTATTACCATGTTCATCGCCGGTCGGCTTCGGTTTGCGTTTATCTGCAGTAGCTTTATGTTATTGGTCATTTTGTACGTTTATTGTCTCTGATTTATCTGCTTTATTGTTTGGGCACTTAATAAATGATGATGAATGTCCCTCTTCCTTATAGTGCAAACAAAATGGTTTATTCGTACAGTTTATCACTTTGTGTCCTTCTTGCCCACATTTAATGCATAGATTTTCTCTGTCTAGACCATTGCACTGGTGTTTAGTGTGGCCATACTTCCAACATTTAAAACATTTTGTCTCAAAAACGCGTTTCACAACCGTACACATTACCCAGCCGATTTGTATCCTTCTTAAGTCTAATAGCTAAAGTGCGTCAGATTCGGCTATCACAACTGTGATATGTTGTCTTCCTCCATACCATAGTCTGGTCTCAGAGACCTTAGGCTTAGGTCTATGTTATCTGGACTAATAGATATTGTTTCGCATATGGCATCTTTGACTTCTTCTATCGTTGATGTTTCGTCCATATCCCTTATATGCAGTATTTTTTTCTAATAAGAAGGACTGTGGTGGCTGTTGGAATTTTATTATCAATTTCGCTTTTAAGGGTTGAAGATCTTTCTGTCCCACTTCTAATTGTCAGTAGCACCTCATCTTTCTTGGTTTTTCGGATTCCCTTTATATACACGCCAGTGTTTCAGCATAGGTTTTCCCTTCTATCTTTACTAAGAGAGTTTCTGGCTTTTGACACGCCAGTCTTAGTTTTTTTTTTGGTTTCCAATTTTTCTTTCTTTGCAACTTTCTTTGGTAGGCTTCTGTTATTTTGCATTTCTGTGTACAGTGTGATTTTAACTTTTGTGTCTGAAAAGATGAACTCACACACTTGCTTTATGGTGTCTCCGGTTTCTCCTTCGATGTCAGGTAGAGCTACTTTAACGATATTCTGCATGACTATATCATTTCTGATTTTTTCAAAAGTGCACAAAATAACATATAACAAATTAAAAATATACATGGTATTTTATAATTGTGATTTTATTTTTCAATAAAAGGGGTGAATTGGCGGTAAAAAGGGAAACAGAAAGGAATAAGGGAAGAAAAGAGCAATAACAATTAAAAAATAAACGAACACGTTATTGCATCCTCAAATGCCCTGAGAATAGCAACGTTATATAATAATATCAAAATAGATGTGTTAGAAATTAATTATTTAAAGAATAGATAGATAGATACATTTGGGGGGAGGTCGAGCCGACTCGATGCACGCCAGCACTCCAATGGGCCGATTGTGCTTCCTCCAG
>JAAAKO020006361.1:0-19580 GCA_010015015.2 Bolitophila cinerea | reverse complement strand
AATGTATTTGTATGTTTTTCTTGAGTTTTCCGATAAAATTGCTTTCGCGGCGCCAAGCTTTGCTGCTTACTTAACTATATAAACAGTACATATTACATAAATAGTCATCAATGCTGCATATAGTTCTATATCGAACACAATTTATTGTTACGTGTTTTAATTAGTATCACGCTTGCTCTACTCTACTAAAACAAAACAGATGTCGTTTATTAGGAATTCAATTAGCCCTGTTGTAAATTTCATTATTTATTTGTATATCATTTATATTTCCTCCAAACCACAAAACTGCATGATTATAGCCTCTATCTTAAATATAATCTGTTTTTTTAATACCAAAAAATTTAAAAAAACTTGTGGGATATTAAATTCTCATATTTAATGTTATAAATATTTTTCGATTCAATTTAAAATAAACTAAAAATACTAAAAACCCATATTATGACTTAGATAACTTTAAAACCTTTTTTGTTTTTTCAAAAAAAAAAAAACAAAATTGATTGATTGAGGTTAAAAAAATGCAGCTTTACAAAAAAACTTTTTTGCGTATGGTGCTTCTCTCGTGTCAAAATTGATGCGGAATATGTATTGTCGCTGACCCAGGTGGTGCTGTCTAGTTTCTTGTAAGGTTCACTGATAAGAATTATATCAGCTCCCTCGTCAATAATTATCTGCCTTAGGATGTGCTGAGCTATCCTACAGTGATTCATGTTTATCAGGACTAACTTAATTCTTTGTCTTTTAATGCTATCCTAAATACTGGGCATCTGCTACTACTTGCTATGTTTTAAGCGTCATTTGAGCAATTATTTTTGCAAAACATGCACAGTGGATCTGCTACGCAGTTATTAGTGAAATGGTTGTCTTATCAAATCTTCTGCAAAGTTTGGAACTATTTCTTTGGATCCAACACAGTGTAGAAATTCTTTTTTAATATAGCTCTTTCCCTGATACGACACACTGTCCATCCGAATTTTATTTTGCCTAATCCAAATAACTTGTTAGCAACTTCTTCAGGTATAGATTGATCGTAGCGATCTGTGTCCCGACGTACAATATCCTTAGCCGTATAGCATCCCTTAGTTCTACCATGGTGCTCTGGAAGAGTGCGTCCTTACTCTCCACCTAGTTTCTTTCGGATGGAGTACTTGATGACGTCTGTTTTGTCTCTCGATTCATTATGGAATTCTTTCTAAATTATTCTTATTCGGGTCACGCTTTCCCCTAACTTTGCTAGGTTTGGATATTTTTAACACTACGCAAAATGTCTGCGTAGGACTGATCTTCTATCACCCCTATGACAATCGTATCAGGCCTTCTGTTTTGCTTCCTAGGAGGCTTCAGTTTTTCCCCGTTTTCTTGCGAGTAACTGTCTTCTACTCATCCTTTTTGCCGCTGGGATGCGTAGTCACAATAATAGTATAGTATCATGGTTTTCTTTGCAAGCATGCCATGCGATGGTTGGCTCAGGTCCTTATGAGATTTTGTGCTGAGAGCCAGTGTTAGGAATTTTTCATCTGAACCTACGCTGCCTTGAGACCTGGAAAGGTTTATTGCTTTCTTTTTTTTGTTTTAATAATAGCCATTTCTACAATATACAACTCTTGCTTATTGAGGTTAAAATAAATAAATCATCAAATCCGCGCGTGTATATTTTGATTTTGATCCACCCTTGTTATTTTATTTCTAATAATAATAATAATATATGTAGGCTATCCCCTTTTTGCCACCCGGGGAGGCGTACGATATTCTGTAAACTTACTCCTCACGTGCTGATTTTTTCCGCGGGCGATATTTTTTTATAATCATTTTTTTATTTATATATTTTGAAATATTGACACAGTAAAACTTCAAACAATAATTATACAATACGAGTACGTATACATCAGGTACAATTGTACATATGTATATAGATAACGTGCATTCAATACATGTGTTTTAAATACAAATCGTACAATTTAAATAATAATTAATATTATCAAATGTTTGTGTGACATAATATCGTGGTCAATATAAATGTGATAAATTACAAGAAACCAATTATAGAATTATATATACATTACCCATATAATTATATATACTCTATATATATATTTACAGTGTGTTCCTTAAGTCATGTGCCAAAATGATGGGGATATATGGAATTCAAAAACTTATAAAATTTGAGTTTAGCAGTTTTTCCATATACTGTGTAATCGTACTTAAATATTCAAAAGTCTTAAACTAATTATGATAATTTCATTGTAACTTTAAAAGGTAATCTTATAATTTAATATTTATAAATCACAATTTGATTTGAACTCAGCAATTTGTCATATATTTGTAATCAAATATATTATTATTATATTATTATATTATATTATCTTATATCAAGCTATTATTTTTAAAAAGTATTTTATAAACACACTTTTTATGTGCTCTTAGCGTGTTGTTAAAATTCAAACTTAAAATATTAATTTATAAATATAAATACATGGTAAAATTATAAAACTAAAATGGCTAAATATCCTAAGTAGTTTTATTTAATTTCATTTCTTTTTTTTTTAAAAATAATATCATTTTTGATTTTTATATAACTACCTTAAATTTCACCACACTTCTTTAGGTACACCCTGTATATAATATACAATATAGATAATTTGAATTTTATTTTGTTGCTTGTATGTGTGTCTATCATCTGTGTATGTATTTAAAAATTGTAATAAAGACTTTGTATACAATTTTGTATAATTTGTGAAGTCAAAATGACATCATAAAATTTGCAACTAAACACTTATCTATGGAGTTTACTTTATATTGTTTATATCGGTTTGTTACATTGGTTTCATATATACATATATTAGTACACGTATAATTATACCATAGATATAATTTTAATATATACGTACCAAATTCCGATCAAGAACTACTAAATAAAGTACAAGGTAACTCAAAACAGTGGGCTATCAAAAAACTGATACAATCTATTTGCAGATTTGCATGGAAAGATTCAGGACAAACTTTTTCAACTTTTCTATTGTCTTTTAGGTAGAGTAGGCTATTCTCAAATCGTTATTACACTTTTATACATATACTTAGAAATAATGTAAAATATTAATGAAAATATAGTATCGAAATTAATTTAGGATGTGTTCTTTGCACACCTAATTTTAGGTGCAAAAATTGTACCAAAATTTAGGTATTCAATTAACAGGAATACTATTAGGTTTGATATCACACCTAAATTGAAGATTTAGGTATACATAAATAAAACAGATCGATCCATGAATACTACTCTAATTTCGTTCTCGTTCAAAATATATTATTCCTTCCTACAAGCGAGTCTATTTCGGACATTAAAATCTCCAAAACAAACTTCCATTCCATGCCGCCATTTTTAGCATACATTTTGAGCCGGCATTTTTTTCGAATCCTTTTTAGTTCGCCATTTTGGTAGATTTACATTTAAACTATTGCCGTCGGTAGAATGACATAAATTTCATGAAACTTATGTACGAAACGACGGATATAAAGCTTATGGATCTTATGACCATTTTGACATAGGCTATATGTCTGTTTCAACTAGGTTACAATTATGCAAGCAGATTTAATTTCTTTATTCAAGTATTGTAGAGAAAATGTTAACATACTATAAAAATACATATGAGCCCGACGCTAAAATATTTTATTTTGTGAGTTAATGTTTTAATAATAATGATAATAATATAGTATTTTTAATATATAAAGTCATATCAACTTTACCTAAATTATATCTTTACAAAAACCATTTTAAAATTGTTGAAAAATGAAAATTAAACACAAAATATTATATACAAATTTTAAGGTTTTAAGTTAAAAAATTAATAAATTATTTTGGCTTCGAATCTCTTTTTAAAATAATAAATGTTTATCTACAATAGCCATATTTTAATATAATGTGAACGCAGCGCGTGTTTACAAGTGACAAAACCCGATTGATAACAAATTCAAAATAAAAATAGTCCAAGCACAGTGGCATATCGTAGTGTGCTTCTCCACCACAGAATCTTGGAAGTATTTGTGCTTTCGTAGTACAACAACAACAGTGCATCAATCACAAAAGCAAAAAGTGTATTAACACCAATTAACCGAGCAGCAGGTGCAACTTTAAATGGAAACAGGCAACCGAGCTTTTATACAGCCGCTAAGCAGCAAATACGATGATCAGATGGCTAAGTCTGAGTCACTGTACGAAGACCATAATCCTGCAGAAGTAGCAGATTTAAAGGATTCAATAAATTCTATCGAGAAGAAAAAAGCTGAACAGTTTATAGGTGAGAACGAGGTGAACCACACCACAGAGGTTCAGAGCGATGAATTTGAGAGTAGAATCGAAGCACTCATGGCAGGTCTTGAGCTGGTGGAAACGGCATCCGTAAAAATTGACTCTGACTGTGAGACACTTGACGAGAAACTGGCAACCTGGAAGTGTAAGGTGTTCCCAAAGCGGGTAACCCCATCTCCGTTGCCAGTAAACACCATTACCGAAGACGAAAATGGAACTCGCGAACGAACGACCAGTACGTCTACAGCAACGAGTTGCAGTGACGAAGATGTCGTAGACGGCTTGGACGAGTCTTTTTCCACAGATAATGCAAATCTTGATCCATTTCGTAGTCCCGAGTGCATTAATCACAAGCTTTTGTTACGACCGCACTTGTTACCGTTCCAAGAGCGTCGTCGCCTTTCACAATGCAAAGAAGAGGACGAAGAGGAGGCAGCCGAAAAGAAATTACGCCACAAATTTATAGTCACAAAAACCGAAACCATTCCAAGACCAGAAGCAGTGAACCTGCGCCACATGACGGCCCGCCAAAATGCAGCCACAATAAGTTTTCCGTGCAGTTCAAATACGCCGCGACCATCGTTGATGAGTGTGTTCCTGTCTCCACAACGTGAGTTCAGTCCACATTTGGACAAGCGATTCTTTGACACGTCTCTTGTAGAGATTCGTGAGATAAACACTAGCACCAAGTCGCTGCACACTTCTGCAGACACCTTGGACGATCTGGTTTGGGTGCCCAGGGTGTCCGTCGCCACAGATGCTGTCTCCTCTTCAGGCAATGTAAGACTTTATTTATTTTATTTATAATACACATACATACACACTTTTTGCAATCTGAAGTGATTGCATATAAAAATAGCCATCACACAGTATAAATATAATAAACAGATGTAGCACACAATAATGTATGTGTCTATACAATGTAAACAAACTTTATTTACATACATATTCTAGTACATAGTTGGTATATAGATTATATGTATAATTTATATACTATAATACATATTAGTGGTGTTCAAAAACATCTTTTTTTGATTTTTCAAGGGGCTATTTTTTGTCGATGTTTTTTTAGTATAAAACCCCTAAACAATTTGATAAAGGTTATTTTTTCTTTTTTGACGTTTTTTTAAAAGTATTTTTTAGTTTTTTTCCGAAATGGATTATTTTACAATCACATAGTATTATACTTTATTGCAGATAGCATTAAACTAAACTAAATTATCCCAAGATCCCATCAATCATATATCTACAATATCATTTAAGGAGGATATGGTGCTAACATTTATTGTGGTTTTTGTTATATAATTCATCCAATGTTGCTCCGATAGATACATGTTTTTCAACATTATATTAGAAGATAAAAATCTGATGAAAATTTTGTAAAATATTTTTATTTTGGGTAATAAAAGGTTAATTAATGGGTGGGGAAGGGGGATTAATTTTTTTTTGTGTTTTTACTATATGAAGGTGAAAAGTAAAATGAATTGAGAGGTATATGGTATAAAGAGGGACGAGCTGTGTTTTATTGCAATTTTCAGATAATGACAAGTGAGCCAAATCTCTGACGAAGCAATGTCACTGTCGCCATCTGTTTATGTCAGCCAAAGACTTCTCTGCACTAAATCTCATAATTTTTTTTTTTTTTAAAAGTTTAATGTAATTATTGGTTTTTGCTAGTATTTTGCTTTTAATAAAAAAAATAAAAAATACAAAATCAATCAACTTACAACATGGTTAGCCATTTTTTTATGCAGAAAAGTTTTTGGCTGACATTACCGCTTAATTCATAAAGAGATGGCGAGCCATATCTCCGACAAAGCAATGTCTTTTTGCCAGAGATTTGGCTCACATGACAATATCTGAAAATTGCAGAAAGTGATGGCGCTAGTGACATAAACATTGGACTTAAGTCATCTATGTGTTGGGCCGATTTAAGACTGGCGCTTTCGACCACAAACCTAAAAGGGTAGATAGGATATGTGAAGAAAATAGGGAAGGGGGAACCATTAACTTATCTGTATTTCTCGAATATAATGTTGTTCTATTTAAAATACTTAAATGCTAAAATATGAGTTCTGACGAGGAAAAGGGTAACAGTTTAAGAATATGGCATTATTATTACCAATTACCAATTGAATAGTGATGAACAGAAGAACCCAATGAATCATTTAATATTTCTTTAGTCATCCTTTTCTGATAATTAGAATAGCAATCATCGACATAATTCATGCACTTAAAACATGTTATTAAACATATTTTTCTGTCCTTTGTTCAAATTTCATTTTTGAACACCCTTACTATACATATACACATACACAGACATACCGCAGACCGACAGAACCACTCCACACTTTTCCTTTACGTTTTAAAGCATTTAAGTATGAGTTAGATTAAAAACGCAAATTGGCGCACTGATAAATTGATAATGAACGTCTTGTCATATGTTGTGTATATTTGTCTGAGTATAGTATATATATACATATATGTTTTGTTTTTTTTATATATATGTCTGTCTATTTATTTGTATATAATGTATACATACGAATGTTTTATATAGAACCTATTTCTAAAAATATACATTTTTCGCTTTGGCGTTTTGGTTTTTGTTTATACTTAATATTTTAAAGTATATACCATATAATATTATATACAAAGACTGTGTATGTGTTATTTATGTAATGCTTGATTTTTTATTGCGATCGCGTGACACTGTGAGTATATAACATAATAATAACATTTTGGCTTTTGCGTATTCCTATGTGCCATTCTTCTGGCACATGAGTCACTCACCCACTTTGTATATATAAAATTGTCTAGTGATAAAATTGAACTTTGTTATGATTTTACGTGTGTGTACTGTTTTTTTTTAAACATTGGATGCGATCATGATTTTGTAGTTTTTAAATTAAATTAAATTATTTTACAGGGTAGCCACAACTTGTTTACCTAAGCTCCAAAATGATCCCCAAATGTCTTCGTAGGACTTCTAAATTATTTTTACTGGAGAGCTATTTTAAAATAAATACAAATGCTCACCTCACTTTTTTGTTTGGTTGCAAAATTATTTTACAGGGTGGAAAAACTTTTTTTGTCTAGGCTCCAAAATTATCCGCAAATGCCTTATTAGGACTTTGCAATTATTTTTTTATTAAGTTATTATTATGTCATAAGTTATATTTTTTAATTCAATTTGAAATAACTTACTAAAATTTAATATTATTCCAAAAAAACTTCATCCGTGATATTTCAGTTTAATTTATTTGTTCCTATTTTATGTAATTTTAAAAGACCAAAAAATCAAATTGCAAAAATTATTTTAAGAAATTATATGAAAAACCAGTGTTTTCTATTTGGTAGCCATCTAGTACATAAAAAGGCAAATAACTCAATTTTATACAAAATGTTACTTATTTTTTTTTTTGTTTTTTGGTTTTTTTTAATATTTAATATATTTTAAAAAAACTATTACTTAATTCAGTTACTAAAAACAAATATCTTTATAAAAAAAGAACATTTAAATCAAACGAATGCATTTAAATAATTTGTAAGCTTGAAAAACCTTTTATAGTAAAATCCATCTCTTCAAAACTGTTCCTACATTTCATTTATTTTTCTTTTAGTTTGTAAAATTAAAAAAAATAATGCCTCCTCACCTTTGAGTAATTATCTCCATTTTCCATTTTCCGATAAACCAAAAGAGTTTATTACTTCTACACTTTTATCGCTGAGCTCAGGCTGATTTATTTAAAGGAAGCAATAATATTATTCTATGTCCTATAAACTTCCAACTTAATTTTTATTTAAGAAAATAAACCATCCATTTTGTAAATTATTCCAGTATAATTTTTTTTATAAAAAATGAACTTACTAACAGTATATTATAATTAAATATTGAAATTTGTGTAAATTTAAATTAAAATAATATATGTGTGCGTTTACAAAGCATGTCTAGAAAGTAAGTGTACTACGGCCAACATGGGCAGAGGTAATTTTTTTGCAATGTTAGTTACACTGCCGTGTAGCTTAGCTCATCTCATTTACAACGAGCCCAAGAACGCGTCAGTACGATCAAAACTGTGGTCACAGCAACGTGTCCCGCACGAAATTCGCAGCTTTATACGTTATCTCGTTTATCTTGTTTTGAAGGTATGTTTATTTTCTGTACTATATTGTTACAGGGGGAAAATTTGAGATGGCCACTATACCCCAGAAACAAAAATTAAATCCTCTTATTGGCCTCACCCTCAGCCAAAAAATCAAAACCATGATTTCGGCCAACAAAATCATATGGCATCCATGTTTTGGGTCCACAAATGGTTTATTTTGATCGAACTTCATCTCAGGGCGAAACCATCAATGCTCCTAGGTATTGTGAAACCTTGGTAAATAAGGAACGGCACTTCAGAACAAGAAGAGGGGACGAAAATGCCAGACTACACATAACCAACGGAAAAGTTGACTTTTGGACTCGTTCCGATGGGATGTTTTGAACCTCATTGAAGATTCAAATGAGTTTGAAAAAAAATCCACTGACGATGAAATGAATTGGAATGGGCAAAATGATTGGCGGAAGTGCATAAAAAATGATTCCTCGTTTCATAATTGCATCGAGAGGGATAACTACTACATGTAAAAAAAATTACTAATTTTTTTAAAAATATTTTTTTGGAAACCTACAAAAAACTAGTGTATTTACTTTTGGACATGCCCCGACCAAAAAAATATTTTTATGAATATATTATCAATGTATGTATGTAAATACGTATACGTATAATAAATACAATAAATAACGGTTTATTCAAATCTGACACACTGTCGATTCGATATACTTGTATTAAAGTCACAATAGTTAAGTGCAGTATGATAATAAAGCGGGAGTGCCATTATAACCTTGGCTAACTTCTAAAAATGCCGCAAAACTCACACATACTGATGTACCTATTACCTACTATATTTATTAGACCTACCCATTTGTTAGATTTGTTTGAGGCATCATTGTTTTTTATGTTTAGTTGGGTATGGTATTAGGATGTCATAAAATTCATTTTTAGGTCAAAGATTTTATTAATTTAATCTAAAACGTTTTTTTTTAATATTGAAATATTCAACTTATTTGTAGTCTGTACAAAAGCGGCCCAACATCAAATACGATGTCATTTAACGGAGATATGTTGCAAATATAGTAAGGCAACTATTTTCCATTTCCTTTATTTTTGTTTACGGGATTAAATCATGGTTTTATGATATAACTCATGCAATGTTGCTACAATACAAATTGTTATTTAAAAGATATAATTTCCGAAAACACAAAAAAACTAATACGCTTATCAGAATCGGTAATAAAAAAAATAATATTTGCATTTTTGGCATTAGCGAATGTATACGGCGAGCGAGTTCTGTTTTGGCTGTAGTGTTATTATAAAAATCTAAAGAAATTATATAATAAGGATTTTTTCGGTTAAGTTATCGTATGGAGGGTAGTTAAGGGGATGAGGAAATATAAGGATGGTAAAACAATTATGAGAACGGTAATCCAAATTATAAAAATGCATGCCTTTTTTAAGAAATTATTTTTTTAATCGTACTTGGTACAATATTTGGTAATATTATACTCTAGAGTACTGTCACAACCACAATTAATTAATAGTTTTAATTATTTAAAATATATTAATTTATTTTTATTACTTTTTCAAAAAATGCAATAAAGAATGTTATATAATTTGTTATATAGAATCAAATATTGGTGTAGAAGTCATTTATTATCAAAATGTCCACTGTTGTTGACACAAGGGTTTATATGTCACATGTGTTTTAACTGTCAAGTAGTTGCCTTTTATTGACACTTCTAATCTATCGTTCATAATTAAATTCCTAACAAATATATTTTGGACGTACAGTGAAAGCCAATGGTCCTTCGTGATTTTTTATTCGATCAACTATCTAAATTGTCAAATTTATATCAGGATATTAAAAAAAAAAAAAAAATCATATTCTTAATTTCTTTTCCATCCCCTTACCTACCCTTTTAATTTTTATCTTAACTCTTCTTATTTTCCTATATTTTTTTAAAATACTAAAAAAAACATTTTTTATGGGAGCATCATTTGAAGAGTTATATAATTAAAATTGAAACTTAAAAACCAAAATATGAAAATAGAAAAAAAGGTTCCATATTTCTAATAAATGATATGTATTAATATGATCGTTGAATCGTTTTTGTATGGATTTGACCAATCTACAATCAAGTAGAAAATTATGAGATTGTAAAATAATTCATTTTGGAGTATTATCAATTTCCAAGTCCATTGAATACTTTCTAAACACTCAGAATTTTTTTCCAATGATGCCTTCTTACAAATCTTGTTTTAAACACACAAACGGTGCCTGCGTGGGTAGGTCTAATATAAAATACTTATACGACACATGCATTACATATATATGCATATAATATTAGATAAATAACTCAATAGTGTCTACTTAAACGTTTGATGCTTAAGCGGATCAATTTAAATTGTAATTTCAAAATTGTGTAGTTTATGTGTATTTAATTCGCTAGACGTGTGGATGCACTTTAAGTATATAATATTTAATATATTATAAACAAATGTAAAATAATATTAATTGCACTATTATTATTACACTATAAGAAACTAAAGTGCATTATAAACTATGTTTAAATAAATTGCAAATGAATATTTTATAATTTTTATAATAAAACTTTTGTCTTTATAATAATCAAAGATGAATTAGATATTATACTAAGGTTTTTTTCTAAATTTTTGGTAGTATGATAATGAAAATTAATTAATTCAAATTTGTTTTTGTATTTATTTCAGGATCCAATCTCAGAGGGTTCTACTCGGTCCAGACCGCCACAAATAGCCTCCATTGATGCATCCTCTATTCTGCGCAAATCAAAACGAGGCGAAAAGGATGCAAAGTACGTTTTTACGATTTATTATTTTATATTTATATTAACCTCAGACTTAATAATGCAAATTCTATTGTAGAAAACAAGAGAAAGAGCTGCGTAAAAATGAAAAAGAGGCACGGAAGATCGAAGAAAAGGCCGCCAAGAAGCTAGAACGCGAAGCTGCCAAAATAGAGAAACAGTATCGGCACACAATCTCACGCAGCAGTGAGCGTGTCTCGTCACGATCCGGATCACTGGAGCGACGTCGAAGCGGGGACAGTGATGCTCCAGTATTGAATCAGTCCACCATTCAT
The DNA here is from genome assembly GCA_010015015.2 of Bolitophila cinerea. NCBI lineage: Eukaryota > Metazoa > Arthropoda > Insecta > Diptera > Mycetophilidae > Bolitophila > Bolitophila cinerea. The sequence goes on along the minus strand of JAAAKO020006361.1, from coordinate 8,053 downwards.
GGTATATTTGTGGCACACTTGATAAGCTTTTTTTGAAACGATATTAAACCATTACTTGGCTTTTTAGGTATTTCTAGTCCAAACAAACGGCCTACACTGTTCGATGTGTTCCGGCCGCGCGTCAAGTCGGACGCCAAGAAAAAAGACAAGGATGCGGCAAAAGGATCAGGTTCGTACCAGGACACCAGCAGTGTGGGAACATCGAGCGGAAGCGGAGGTTCTGGTGGCATAATGCACAGTGTAAAAGCAGTCGTCCAAAATACAATCGGACATCGACACAATGCAGCTGCTGCAACTGGATCGACATCGGCAGCCACCGCAAAGCTACGCGATGGGTCAGCTCATCCGCACGCCGGAAGCGATGCGCAGGTAAGCATTATATTATATTATGTATTTTAAATATATTCTAATCCACGTTCTTGGTTATTATGCAGTACTATCATACGGTGACGGCAGTGCGACGTGTTGATGCCACTAAATCTCCGATGACCAAGGTTATGGACCTGTTCCGGCATCGATCGAACTCGGCCGTTTCGGAAGCAGATAAACGGAAAGCGGTAAGAGAAAAATAGTTTACTATATAGCTTTTTATACTATAGCCTTTTGCAAAAAATCGATAAATATTTTTACAGCAATATATTGATTTTATTCCTAACTTCTGCATCGAAGTTTTTGTTTTTGTGTGTATTTTTTGCGAATTGGCGTTTGGCCAACAGGTGGCCGACCAGACGCGATGCTCGCAAGTTATTTCGAAACACACCCAGCTGAGCTTTTGCCAAACTCACTATTTTATACCTGTATTATAATAGATTCAATTATAAGACATTAATTAGGTACTGAATTAGATGACTATTCGTTACGTTCAATGTTATTCATTGTAGGTGTAGTATTAGTATTTTATATAGAATTGGAGTCTCATCGTAAACTTTTGACAATAGACTGACTCAACGATTCGAGTCTGAGCTAAACCCATTCCGCGGGATCGGCGAGTTTGTACGTTTGATTTGAAGCTCGGATAATAAAGCAAATGGCGCCTGAATTTAGTCAATTATATTGTTATACGTTTGTTTTTAGAATACTAAAAATGGTGTATGTATAGACTACTAATTTGGTTCACTAGAAAAAAAATTAAAATACGGTTTTATTAACATAAAAATGTATTTTATGTACTGGAAATAATTGGAGAATCTACACCCAAAAAACTGGGAATTTTCTCAATAGATTTTTGTTTTATAAAATGTTACCTATACTTAAATCACCCCCTTTCTCTTAGGGAGGATTTTGCAACAAAACAACATTTTGTTATATAGACAACCTCTATTAAACAACCTCTCTAATTTATTTTTTGGGTGAACCCTTTCAGCCAAATAGTTTTTTAAAATATTATGACATTTGCAAATGGGTGGTTTGAAATATAATACCTTACGTTCCTAGTTCCTACGACTTGAATATTTTTTTTAAAATTTACAAAACCCATCTATACGCAGAATTGATTTTAAATTCTAAATAAGTTTAATATTTTCGGACATTTTCATTTAATTCGGTTCTCCGTTATGACTGGTTCTATATACATTCCATCCATCTAAAATTAGCTTTGTTTTTCGCGCATTGCATATACTCACACGCACTCTCACACCGAAACACAAACACACTCCGGAGCGTTTTTACTTGTGCATTCGGCACTTTTATTTTGATAGCGATTTTTTGTTGTTTTTTGCTACTTGTTTTTAATTTTGCTCTCGAAATATGCCACTGAACAGTTTGTTAGTTGTCACACTTCTTACGGACGTCACCGTCGGTCGGTCTTACGCTATTTAATATTGCGTAAACATTTTATAAGCAAGTTTAAAAAAATAAAACAAGAACGCGAATTAGTTTGAGTGCATTTTCAATTGTTTCTGTGACTTGTCCTTGCCAAAAATATGATGTCCATGAACTACAGAGAATATCTCAGACGCAACTCTTCGGTTAGTGTATCTCTATTTAGTTTAGTATGTGTTAGTGTGTGTGTTAGTTTTATTGTGCGTTTTTTGGTCTCCATAATGTTTTTTAAAAAAATACAGTGGTCATATTAAAATTCATAATGGGAATAATAAGACTATGAACTAATTAGAAAACGTATACTGTTTACATATTTGAAAAAGGCACTGACTTTAAATTAGAACATGGTTACCTATAGGAGAACTACTCGTTGCAACTGCTATAATGTCCGGTTCAGCGATGAGGAAGCTCGTAAATGTAACGCATCCGCCAATGACCAACTTGTTCAGCGTTAAGCCAAGTACATAAAAGACCTCAAAGACGTCAAAATTGTACAATTTATTGTTTTGTTAAACCAAAACGAGACTTTGTCTTTTACTTAATAACTTTAACTGAGTCTTTATAAAAGCTATACAAATATCTTTCACAATTGGGCATATCTGAAAACCGTCTCTAACGCAACGTATAACTTACAATCAGCATGTTTACAAAATCATAACAAAAAAAAAGCCAGTATGAGTTTGAAATAGAACTAATCATTGATTCTGTTCTCCTTCTTGTCCGTGCAATCCAAACACTTATCCTCCGAGAAGTAGTTCCACCTTGTGCTGCTTGCAATATATCGGGTCAGTGAGCGTCAGACCGTTCAAGTGTGGCAAACGTAACAAAGTCTCTACTAACAGCTGAAACTATGATGAGTTGCAAGATGCAAGATGCAATCTGACTGCTCGATTTGAGTGACCAAAATAAATAATAACAGAAAGAATCGGAAGTACTCGAAAAGTTTTAAACATGGATTGAAAACCTAACCCTAGAATGGGCAGCTTGGCCTAATCAGGCCCATTTAGACTTCAAACATACTTTTTTTGCTCGGATCGGATGAAAACTTTATGACTTTTATGCCCAGCTGATCTATAACAACGGTATACCCGTTCGTTTTCTTTAATTTTCTAAAACGGTTTTTATTTAACATCGTAGTTTGCCTGCTGTGCCTGCTCCGGCTCAGCTCGTCGTATATTGTATTTTATATGTAAATGTCAGTAACAGGTTGTTTGGTGAAACGCTCCCTGCTCAGAAAAGAAGACAGGAAAGTTTATTTTTCTGAAAAAAAAACTCTTTTAGGGTTTGAAGGCAGGGGTTACCACTTAACTACTTCTCTTATCTTCTTGCCTTACAATCTGTGCTGAAGTTCAGCCAAAATGTCCCATATTCTGCGTTCATGTTTAACCCTAGGATGTGAAGAGAAATCATCGATTATTCATCGATTTCTCAAATAAAAAGATTCCCTAAGCGATTGAAACTTTCAATCAATTTCACGTAAAAGTGATTCCGTATTTAAAAGCGATTAAAAGTTTCAATAGCAATTAATAAAAAGCAATTCAGTAATGCATTTCAGTTTCGCTTTCAATTGTCAAACTTTTGCCTATTGAATATTAGTTTCAATCAGAAATTAGGTGGTGAAACTTAAATTTAAAATTGAATATTAACATAAAATTAACACAATTATTGTATAAATATTTTCGAAATGATTAAATAATGACCAAAAAGTAGCTTTGCTTTTATATCTAATTAGCTATAATGATCAAAAAATAGTAAAAAATTACATCATTATGTCTGAATTGGCGAAGGATTTGGTTATTATATGGTCATATTTGCTAAATAGCTTTTCTCGTGACTATATAGCTGTAAAAACTATTTGATCATATAATAGTCAACAATGCTAAATAATAACTATATAGCTAAAAAGGCTAAAATATGACTTTATAGTCAAAAATTCTAAATCGTTACAATATAGCTATAAATAAAAATAAACAAATTATATTAAAAACTAAATAGCTATAAAAACTACATAAAGTGATCATTTTACTTTATTAGTTATTGTTTTATATGTTACTATATATCATATTTTGTGTTGTTCTATATGGCATCATAATATAATGAAATAATGAAAACATTATATTATTAAAAGTGAAAAGATATAAAATTTAATAATCCAATATAATAATATTATATTAAATAATTAATAATTATTAAAAATTTCAAAATTTTACAACACTTTTTTAACGTCTAACAAAGAAAAAGGCAAGAAATCTAGATAAATTGAAATGAAAAAATCATAAAAATTTACCCTTGCAGATATAAAAATGGCTGCAATATGTGATGACTAAATAGTCACGTACACAGCTAAATAGTCATTACAGGAAACAAGTCTTGGAAACAGCATAATAAAATAGCTATAAACGCATGACTAAATAGTAACCTACACAGCTAAATAGTCATAAAAGCTAACTAGTGGGTAAAATGACGTTTGTTATGACAAACTTTTTCCGCAAATGTAGACAAATAGCATTTCTGATCACTTAGTCATCAGTACTGGTCATAATTGACCAATATATTGACACATTTTTGCTTTAATAGCTAAACCAAATTTTCATTGTTACTTGGATAAGGAATCTCACTCTAAGATGAATACGATTTTCATTACTACCAGTTTTTTCATGTGAACTCTACCGCTTTACTTTGAAGGATCGCAGAGTTTACAAGCTTACACATAGATGCCTGAAGACGAACCGTCTCAAAGAACATGTTATAGTACTATGGCCTCTTCATGTGGCCTACGTGCTTAACTAATCTCCCATGTGATGATAGAACCAAGTAACTTTTTTTCACTTGTTTGATCATTGTTTTTCTTTTTTTAATAAAAAAATCCACTGGGGAAGGCATAATGGGCTCAAACTTCGAGGCCTAGAAGTCGGCATTCCTTTGAAGTAGCCAGTCTCCCAAATAATTACATTTATCTTCTATAACTCTTTTTTTAAATTGTTGTAAAATTAGACTTTTGCGTTATAGTTCTCGAAACCCACGCTTCTAGAAACCTACGTCTTTTAATCTTTGCGCTTCGCGCGTTTAAAAAAAATCAAAATAAATTCAAAATATATGGTTTATCTTAAAATTGCATGAATGCTAGTCAAGCATCTCTAAATATGAATTTCGAGATCAGTGGATTTCGAGAAGTGTGGGTTTTGAGAAGAATACAAAAAAAGGAATACAAAAACTCTATGAGACAGTATCCCGTCCCCTCATCATCATCCTAATGTTATCTATTCAGCGTGCCATGAATTTTACGCACATTGATTTAAGAACAATTTTCTTAGGATTTAAGCCAGCGATGTTCAAACGCCTACCCGTGGGTATTTTTTTAACCGCGGAAAGAATCCTTGTACATGATTCAAAGGCAAAATCTCTATAAACTATGTAATATAATAAAATGTTTTTTTTAAAACAAAATTTTAAAAATATATAAATCTTTTTTAATTTTCCTTTTTTTTTCTAAGTCCCCTGCAAACAAGTCAAGTTTTTTGCCCAGTTTGAGCGAGATCAGATAACTGGAAGTGGATTAAAAATGTATCAAAAAAACTATCGACGGTCATATATATAGTGAAGTTAAAAGAAAGATTTAAAAAAGATTAATTTTGATATGCTTTTTGATAACCTTTACTGAGTGTCTTATTGATTTGCAACACATCGAACGTCGCAATCAATATTTATGCGTTTACCGTTGATATACTTCGTCAATTTATTATTAAACATCTAATTAGACGCAGAGATTTAAAAACACGAAACGAACACGCCACCATCGCCAACCAAAACTCATAATAATAATAAGTTTAACAGATTCGTAAGCTCGCTCTTTGTCGCATTGCCTCGCATCAACGAGCGTTTGTCGCACGTCGCTTCTGTCGCACGTCGTTTCGGTGTTATTTTCTGAAGCAATTTACAAAATGTGACTGACTCGTTTTTTGCCGACTTCCGAGCTTATCATATCTGATATCTCATCTCTCGAGAGTTCAGATATCGCCGTATGCAATATACTCATATTTATGTTTGTATATGTGTAATGTGAGATCATGTGTGTGTGTAATTGTCTGGTGAGAGAATAATTTACATTGCCATATCGTGCATTTGATTATACTAAAATTTTAAATATTATTCAGTGTCAGTCATGACTTTGTGATCCCGAGTCGTGTTCATGCAAGATTTTCTAATGCGGTTATCGTAAATACTATGTAGTAGTTTGTGTCTTACTCGTATGTGAGCTTAAATCTATATCGCGTGTGCGTGGCCCAAGGGTGAGAAGAGGGTTTCTTCTAAAGATTTGGTGGCTCTTTATTGCGTTGTATCTGCTTCGTACGTTTAAAGTACGAGACAAGTGCAATTATTGTGTTGACCCGCAACCCATTCAGAGGTTAATTAAGTCACAAAGTGCGTTCCTGCGTACTTCACGTCGTATCGCGTCGCGACTTGTTCTTCAGTGTATGTGTGTGTGTTGTGTGCGCTGTCTGTTTTGTAAAAATATGTATAATTGTATATGTAGGCGCGACCAAAACAATAATCGATTTTATCTGCGCGATCCAGATTGTACTGTGTTTTCTATAAGAAGAACATTACTGCCAAACCTGACGCCACTTTTTATCTTTATAAGCATCTGTTTGTGATTGTGCAAGGTTAATTTTTATCGTTTATTTCATAAATTAAGAAAGGTTTTACATTATATACAATACAATTTACCTAATTGCTTGCCATGGAGTATATGATCTGTGTGTGAACGTCTTATCGTACTGCTGGCGCACACTTAAGCCAATATTATCATTTGTTTTATACTCTATACTATAAAGTAGTGTATTATGTGGGATGTAGCTGGTGTGTGCGACTATCGAGCTCGATCTCTTTTAATAAGTACAAAATACGGCCTTTGTGCGGTTTAAAATTTAAATTTAAAAATTTAGTTAGATAAAATATTGTTTTCTCATTTTTTTTATAAAACTCTGACTCTGAACCGTACAAAATAAGTGTTTTGTCATGCCTTACAAATAAATAAATGAGTTCATTATTAACGGTTTGTTATCAGTTAGATTAAATCAATGATATTCATTTCCTTATTATTGATTTAGTATTATGACAAATTTCTGGTATTATAGTTTAATACCTGGATTTTTCACATTACAAAATCAGTGATTTTTCATAGTACAAAATCGGTGATTTTTCATAGTATAAAATATAGTATAAAGTGATTCATTAAACGAAAAAAATAATGAATTTTATTACAAATGTATTATTTTATGACTTGATTTACATTTAATTACAAATTTAATAATAATAATAAAATGTATTACTAAATCGTAAAACATCAATAAAAGTTATAAAGCTTATTATTTTATAATTTATTATTGAAAACAACAACAAAATAAATAAAATAAAATAAAAAATCTAAAGAAATCTATTATTATCTATTATTTTGTAATAAATTATTTAAAAACTGACTACAAAAAATATAAATTATAATAAAATGTATTATTTTGTAATTAAATGTACCAAGACAATATACCAAAAATAATAATAAATTATAATAATAAATAATACATTTTATTATAATAGCAATAAAAAATACAAACAAGTTTATAAATTGAATAATTAAATAATATATCTTTTTTATATCATAAGTCAGACAGATTAATATTGCAACTGTTAATATAATTGCAGTATTGCCCCTGTCAATTACAATTTCATACTAATATGCATTTGGAGCAGCAACTAAGAACTAACTTATTCTTATCGAAGTCCATACATAATTGTTTTGCTCGCACTAGTGAACTATAAGCTCGTTTTGGTGATGCGGTGGGCAGTATTTAAAATTTAATATTTTATAATAAATAATATCAATTCCAAAATACATTTTATTATTTGGTTGTAAAAATAAAATTATAATTTTTATAATACCTTTTAATACAACAAAATAATATAATTAAAAAGTAAAAAGAATGGCCATTTATTCTTTTTACTTTTTAATTATATTTATTATTTATCTTATAGATTTTATAAATTTGTGTTTAAAGATTTAAAAATGAAAATACTATTTTAATAATAAATATTTACAACCAAATAATTAATTAAATGGCCATATTTTATCATTTCTTAATTGATTTTTATTATTTTATAATACATTTTATTATTTTTATTGTAAAAGATATAAAATTGAAAATAAAATTTTGTAATGCAATTTCTATTATAAAAT
>JAAAKO020006351.1:0-36168 GCA_010015015.2 Bolitophila cinerea | reverse complement strand
TTTTCCAGGCAAAAAAAAGAAACGTTTTGGGATCAGGGTAACATCCCCTACATCCCCTAAAAAAAATTTTTTTTTCTGGGAGGGGGCGCTAAAGTAAAGATTTGCCAAAAAATGTTCAGTCTTTTTCCATCTTCCATGCCAATGCGTTCACATTGTGAACAGTTCCTTAAAAGTCGCCGAAAAATTATAATGTGTTCCACAGTTTACAGTCCACAAATTAAGAAATAACAGTGACATCTGACATCTGTCATTTGAAATTTCTAGTTTTTTTAGAAATCTGATGTAATTTCATGCAATAGGCAATAATTTTCTGCAAAAGTTTTTCTATTTCCCTGAATCAATAGCAAAATAATAATCTTTAAATGCTGTCCGTGTCCCGACAAGTGTCTGCCGGGCTATGCTCAAGCAGCAGACATATTAAACTTACTCAGATTGGCCAAAGTAGATTCTATGTACAGAACCTAACCAAACAAAATGCTGTCCAGTGCCTGCAGCGGGTCAATAAACAGACAAATTATGCACTTTGCCAGCACCTAAGGCGTTGGGAATTAGGACCGCTTTCAACAATATTATCGTCACGCATGTACTCCAGTAAACCAGCCGAATCCGATGAACCACTGCCAGAGAATGGTAATGAAAACGTCGAGTATCAAATGCACGCTCATCTGCCGGCCACCGTTGCCATTCCAGAGGTTTGGCCACATTTACCCGTCATTGCTACCCACCGAAATCCAGTGTTTCCAAGATTTATGAAAATCATTGAGGTAATATAATTATTATTTTATTTTAAAAAATATATATTTTTACAAATTACTTATTATAGATCTCTGATCCAGTTTTGATCGATCTAATCCGACGCAAAGTTAAACTGAACCAGCCCTACGCAGGTGTTTTTATGAAGCGAGATGAGGAAAACACATCTGAGGTTGTGGATAAATTAACGGATATTTACGAGACCGGCACATTTGCACAGATCCAAGAAATGCAGGACATGGGCGACAAATTGCGACTGGTTGTTATTGCACACAGACGTATCAAGATCTCAAATCAATTGTTTGAGGACTTGGAACCACCAAAGAAAAAAGGTAGGTAAACTTTATTATGTAACGTGATTTTTTATATATACACGTTTTGTTGAAGAAATGACCATCAAATTCCCGATGCTCAATACTGAAATCAAAGTTCCAGCCGAGGAGACGGACGCTGAGCGCCGTCGCCGAAAACACAAACGCAACAAGAAGGAGCTGCGAAATGAAAACAACGATGTTTCCACGGACGGCACCAAAATCGAAAAAGAAGAGGTCAAGCGTAGGCCGTTGGTTGACGGAGAAAAGCAACCGGTACTGATGGTTGAAGTGGAGAACATCAAACATGAACAGTTCAAGCAGACCGATGAAGTAAAGGCTCTTACGCAAGAGGTGATTAAAACTATTCGAGATATTATCACAATGAATCCACTATATAGGTTAGTTCACAATACACAATACTAATATGGCATAAATAACATAAATGTATTTATAAAATTTAGAGAGAGTCTCCAGCAAATGCTTCATCAAAATCAACGAGTTGTGGATAATCCCGTTTATTTGTGTGATTTAGGAGCTTCACTCTCAGCTGGTGACCCTAGCGAGCTGCAGGCTATAATGGAAGAAGTTGACGTAAGTGCGATATAAATATTAAAATACTCCTAAATAATACTAATCGAAAAATATGTAGATTCCCAAGCGATTGATGTTAGCGTTATCGCTGCTTAAGAAAGAGCTGGAACTGTCAAAATTGCAACAGAAAATCGGTCGAGAAGTGGAAGAAAAAGTAAAGCAGCAGCATCGTAAATATATCTTGCACGAGCAGTTGAAGGTAAATTATAACTTTTTATAAAAATGTATTTTTTTTTATTAAACGACTTATTTGCTTAGGTGATCAAAAAAGAGCTTGGAATCGAAAAAGACGACAAAGATGCTATCGGAGAGAAGTACCGCGAAAGAATCAAAGACAAAATTGTTCCAAAAGCTGTTGCGGACGTTATAGAGGAGGAACTAACCAAATTAAATTTTCTAGAGAGCCACAGTTCTGAGTTCAAGTACGATTCAAATTTTCTAAATGTCATTTTAAACTGTTTTATGAATATGTATTATATTTATTTAGTGTAACTCGTAACTATCTGGACTGGTTGACCACATTGCCGTGGGGTGTGATGAGTACAGAAAACCTTGACATTGATAAGGCTACTGAAGTGCTGGACTCTGACCATTATGGTATGGAGGATATTAAGAAGCGTATTTTGGAATTTATTGCAATTAGTCAATTGAAAGGAAGCACTCAGGGCAAAATCTTGTGCTTCTATGGACCACCGGGTGTTGGAAAAACCAGTATTGGTGAGATTTGTCTTGTTTCTTTAAACAAAAAAATATTAACATTGTGTCATTATTCATTTCTAGCCAAATCGATTGCACGTGCTTTAAACCGAGAGTATTTCCGATTTAGTGTGGGTGGCATGACAGATGTGGCTGAAATTAAGGGTCACCGTCGAACTTATGTGGGCGCTATGCCTGGTAAGCTGATTCAGTGTCTAAAGAAGACAAAGACTGAAAATCCTTTAGTCTTGATTGATGAAGTTGACAAGATTGGCAAGTAAGAACCAAACATTAGCCAATATATTAAAATAAGCACAGTTAATTGTTTTGTTGTTGTTGAAGAGGCTACCAAGGCGACCCAAGCTCTGCTCTGCTTGAACTTCTGGATCCTGAACAAAACGCCAATTTCTTAGATCACTATTTGGACGTTAACGTTGATTTGTCCAAGGTACTGTTTATTTGCACTGCCAATGTACTGGACACAATTCCAGAACCTCTTCGCGATCGTATGGAAATGATCGAAATGTCAGGTTACGTGGGTGAAGAAAAGCTTGCTATTGCTCGACAGTATCTCATTCCACAAGCAATGAACGACAGTGGTCTGTCAGAATCGCATATTGAGATCAAGGACAGCGCTTTGTTGTCATTAATCAAGAGCTATTGTCGTGAGTCGGGTGTACGAAACTTGCAGAAGCACATTGAAAAGGTGAGAAGAAAAACTTTAATCAAATGTAATTTATTTTATTTGTATGATGTTTGTAGATCATCCGTAAAGTAGCATTTAAAATTGTCAAGAAAGAAACGGAACATCTCTCTATCGCTGAAGATAATATAAGCACGTTCTTGGGAAAACCGAATTTTACACACGATCGCATGTACGAGACAACTCCACCTGGAGTCGTTATGGGTTTAGCATGGACCTCAATGGGTGGTTCTACGTTATATATTGAGACAGCAAAGCGTAAAAACGACTCGCAGAGTACAAAACCAGGAAAAATGGACGGATCACTGAAATTAACCGGTCATCTGGGAGATGTTATGAAGGAATCCGCACAAATCGCACTTACTGTGGCTCGAAACTTTCTACAGGATCAGGATTCTGTTAACTCGTTTCTCGAGTCAAGTCACATTCATTTGCACGTACCTGAAGGAGCTACAAAAAAAGATGGACCCAGCGCAGGCATCACAATTGTATCTGCGTTAATGTCTTTGGCATTAAACAAACCACTTCGACAAAATCTGGCTATGACCGGTGAGGTTTCATTGATGGGACGTGTTTTGCCCGTCGGTGGCATCAAAGAGAAAACGATTGCGGTATTTTAATTTTAAATGTATCTTAAGAATTTATATATTTATTTTCACTTTTTCAGGCTAAAAGAAGTGGTGTGACATGTATCATTCTGCCTGAAGAAAACAAAAAGGATTTTACAGAATTGCCAGAGTATATAACCGCGGGTCTGGAAGTGCATTTCGTCAGCGATTACGCAGATGTATTCAAAATAGCGTTCCAGTAGATTCATATATATGTATGTTTATGTACAGAGAGAGTTTTCGTTATATTCGAGCATAGACAATACTATACACTAATTATTATTTAGAAATATTATGTTTTTTATTTTATTAAGACGACAGCATTTAAAGTTTCATAGTCACTTCAGTGAGTTTCAGTGCTACTGGTTTGGGCTGTGGTGGAGGTCCGATAATTCTCATGGGCGGAAGTCTGCGGATCTTCCGACCATGACAACCACGTTTACGTTGCCACAATCCAGATCGAGGCCGATATCCAAGCTCACGCTTGCGTTGTGCTGACCCAACAGGTATTTTGTTGTGGTCAATATTAGACACTCGACCTAAAACCGTAAACATGCGGTGAGCTCCATCGGATCTGATATTTGTTTTCAAAAAAAGACTTACCAACGGTGGCCATGCAGGTTTGCAGGAAAGCAAACTCTCGCTTTGACGGAATCTGCACAACAACATGCTCACCAAATTTGCGAATAATTGTACCGTAGGTGCCGGCAGCGTGAATAAGGTGGCACGGAAAACCAGGATTCTTTTCCAGACAGTGTACTTGTGTTCCGACGGGTAGTGCGCCTAGCGGATAAGCATCACCCTCGTTCGCCCTGACTAAATAGAAAATTTGTTTTGAAAATTCGTTATCATACTGCACATAAAAACTAACCTGGTATTCTGGGAATAAATCGTGAAGTTTTAATTAAATCACCCGCTTTCATATTTTCCGTCGCCAGGATATACTTCATTTTGTCGCCGACCACAACTAGTGCAATCTTAGCAGTCCGACAACCGTCAAACAGAACATCGATTACTTTCTCAACCTGAGGTGGTCCCTCCAAAGGTCCATCACGCACCCACTGGATCCAGTGGTATTTATGCTTAATACCACCACCAATACCCTTTGCCACAATACGACCCGTAACCGGATCACGACCAGCCAGGTTTGTCACTTCCAGGGGCTTTACTGTGTAATCTTTCGGAAAATGAACAATTCTACGGTACGCTTTGCCTTCACCGGGTTTGGGTACTTCTACGAATTTGTATATACTCCTAGCAGACACATGCTGTGTTGTCTGCACGCTACCCAAGATGGGAGCAGCCAATTTAAGGTTTTGAAAAAGTCGTGCGAGTCCACTAGCCATTTTTGCACTTCTACTTTGAGTTTTAAGATGGGCTGACAACTTTGTAGGTTATGCAACGCAAAAAATGTAAAATATTGAACTGTCAAAATATAAGCCGACGACGTTTTGTTGGAGCAATAATTGTGAATTTTTATATTTCACAGATTGTTATCTTAATAATCATAAAGGCTTTGTTGATTAATCTAATAATACAATAAATTACTTTGTTATTTTCGAACTGCAGAATAAGATTGTAGGAATATTCATTATATAAACTATAAAGTAAAAGAATATTGTTTTTTTATAAAACTAGTAATATATACTTTAAGATCAAGTAAGTTTATTTTTATTATATGAATACAATTCTGTAAATTAGATTAAATTAATAGAATAGCTAATTTCTTTTGATTATTCATATATATTTTTTTTTAAATTTAAAGTACCTTCAAATTTGTAAATGGTTTGGTATTTGTATTTAAATCTGGCGTTTAAAAGCCACATTTTGGTGCAGGTCTTCAATGTTTACAATTAAAACAAAAAGTTTATAATAATTATGAAAAAATACAATCAAATTGAGAAAATCAAGGCTCGTTAATTACAAACTTTCGACGAAGATGACTTTGCCTGAGGTTTTTGTATTGGTAAAAAGAGTTTAAACTCTGCGGGCAGCTCGTCCTCAGCATACAGTCTGTCCGAAAAGTACACGCGTCGGATTCGGCAGTTAGCATGAATTTGTACGCGCAATGTCTCAACGTAGTTTGTGCCATAAGCACGACGTGTAAAATCCGACAGATTGAACTGAATCTGATTCCAACCCTCGTCCAGTCGCATTGGCATAGTACAAATAAATGGTTTCACCCTTGTTGTGGACTGATAGTTGCTTGCTCGAAATCGTCGTCGAACATTCTTATCGTCCAGCACCTAGCAACGGGTTTAAAACGGTTGTAAATTTTAAGTAAATTATCGATCAAGCAGTTTAAACAAACACCTACCTGAACCTCAAATGTAAAATATTTTTTCATATTTTTGATTATCATGACTAGAAACGGTAACTTTATGCCCAGTGTCTTCTTGGGGTCAGCTGGACATGTAATGTAGGTAGTGCTTACATTTGTGCCAACTATTTCGAGTACCAAACTTTGAATATCGTTGTCGGTGATCCGCTTGATGTGTCCGTTTCTTACTTTTTTATCCCATATTTGCAATGGTTTACTGCCAATGCTATAGAGAATTGACAAAAACCCCGATTGGAATGTGTTTTTAAACATATTTTTCAACGGCGAATTTTAAATTTAGTATATTTTCTTTTAAAAAACTAGTTAAAACAACCAAATCAAGGACTGCCTGAATGTGAAATGTGAAGTTTGACTGGAGTTTATATTAAATGTGTCAAACATCAAGAATATATTTTACCAAACAATAACATAACCCTAATTTTATATAGTTACGGAGTATGTACTAGATCTGGAAATAGTTCACAATATTATATTTGTTTACTTTAGAAAATGTAATTTATACCTTTTAGATTACTACATATAAAGCTAAAGATGCCTCAGCAAGAAATAATACTTGGTAAATCTTTTATGTACTTTGCATACGGAAGTAACTTATTAGCCAAACGAATTCATATCCAGAATCCAACGGCTGTTCGAAAAGGCTCAGGGAAACTTACGGTAATAATTTAAAGTAGGCAGAAATAAACAAAATCAATAAAATATTACCTACTTTAGAACTACCGACTGGACTTTATTACACCCTCAAAGCGATGGGGCGGCGCATCGGCTACTATAGTTGAAGACAAAGAATACGATGTCTGGGGATCAATCTGGGAGATTGATTTATCAAACCTGTCAGATCTAGATAAGTAATTTGTCTTTGTTTATTTTTTAAATAAAAAAATATTATGTTTTTTACAATTTTAGTCAAGAGGGTGTACATTGCAATATATACCGTGGCCTGAGTAAAGTGATTGAGACGCCATCGGGTGAATTCATCACGTGTCGTGTTTACGAACAAACCGTTGTTCCGGATAAGTTAAAACTATCAGACTTTCCGTTTGAGCGAAAACCATCGCAAACGTATCTCCAGACCATTTTGCTCGGAGCTGAAGAAACTAAACTTCCATTAAAATACATCAAGTTCCTGAAAAGTATTCCGCATAATTCTGTCACAGCTGCTCCCGAAATCATGGCTGATTTGGAGTTGAAAGCTTAAAAGGACAATCTGACAAAAAACATTGAAATATATAATGAAATTACAAAATAAATGAATTAACAAACCATGGCAGTGGACGCACTCTTATTTTATCTATATTTCTTTTATTATTATTTATTAAATAAAAACACGTTTCATGTTCATCAAGTCGAATGATGGATTTATTTAATTCGAATTGAATACATAAAAATCACTTGATGTGTTCAATAAAGTACAAATACACAAGAAATAGCTTTCATATACATACGTTTAAAAAAGAAAGGATCATCATCATGCATTTATTATAAATTATAGCACTCAAAACTGATTACGAATACACATAATATATAATAACACGGTGAGTATTTAGAAATTGTTCAGGTGGTGGTGCTTATTTTACAAAAATATGTTGTATGATTTGTTGTACACAATTGTTTTGGGTTGAAATCTATAAATCTATTTTTTTATACAAAATAAGTCTAAGTCAAAGCAGTGCACCATCACAATGTTACTACTTGTTCAAACCACATAAAATTAACACCAGTTCAAACCACAAAAATGAACACCAAATTTAAAATATAATATTATCAAGTTTTTGTTTGTGTTTGTGTGTTGATTGACTGGCTTGACTAGTCTAGTCTTAACTAAGTTTTTTTTTTTATTTTTACAAGAGCCCACAAAACCTTGAAGAGGTCAGAAATGTCTTTTTCTTTTTATTGAGAATATAAATACTTGTAAATAAGAAAATTTACGAATTGATCTCGTACATTTTGTTCGATTATTGTTTTCAATTAGTTAATCAGTTACCCTGATGATCCTGCTGTTGTTTGCCAAAAAGGCTAACAAAAAGTTCAAGAATAAAAAGGAGTTTTACAATAAAGAATCGACAGCAAATTATGTTTAAGTTTAAACATTTACCAAAGTGTACTCTTATTATTATGTTGTGTTAATTTAGGAAATATGTTTTTGTTAATCGATCATGGGACATGCTAAAATAGTCTTATAACTCTTGTAATTCTAAAAAGTTTACATTCAAATTTATAAAATAATTAGATGTTGCCAAACAAATTTTCTCAAAACACGTTAATGGCCGCAAAACTGTTTAAATATGGAAATTATAATGTACGTATAGTTAAAAATGATAATGGACTGAATAGATTATTAAAAGTACATTTGCACATTAAACAAAATTATTACAAACTAAAACTTACATTATAGATAAAACTTAGGCCTAACTAAAATAAAATGTAGGGATTTTGCAAGCATAATAACACAAAATTAAATTCAAAAATAATCTCAAAATTGTGTTAATACTTGTGCCAAACAATGTGATGTATGGGGAATGTTGTGATGGTCTATTTATTCTTGTTGTTGGTATGTTCCGCACAACTGTGCGAAATTGCCGTCGATTACAGAGGATACTACATTTCGGGATGACGAGTTTTCTCATGTTGGCGCCGACTAGCTCCGTAGGTAAATGCTAAATCGCAATATCTACACTTGTACGGTTTCTCACCCGTATGAATACGTTCATGTTGCCTGAGCAGAACTCTTCGCATAAATGATTTACCACACACAAAACACTCGAAAGGTTTCTCACCTGTATGCGTACGCTGGTGTTCTGCCAAAGCGTATTGCTTTACATAGGATCTTCCGCAGATTTCACATTTAAATAGTTTGTCGGCCAAATGACTCTTCATGTGCGTAGACAACATACCTTCGGAGAAAAAAGATTTTCCGCATAGCTGACAAATTGATGATTTGCATCCCTTGTGATTACGCATATGATTCTGTAGCGTAGTGCTGAATTGGAATCCACGTCCGCATAAATGACATACAAAAGGCTTCGTTGGTTCGTGCTGCATCATGTGCTCAGCCAAACTACGTTTTCCTGGACAAGAGTATTTACAAATGTCGCAGACGAATTTGCTACCAGACGGTTTTTGAGGAGAGTTTATGGTAGTGACTTCGTCTTCTTGATTGTGTGTTCGCATGTGTTTAGTAAGAGCGGACTTTATGTTGTAGCCACGACCGCAAACTTCGCATTTATGTTGTCGCAAATTGGCGTGTGTTTCCATGTGCACGCGTAAGTGTGATCGACCTGAAAAAATTGTGCTGCAAGTGTCGCAACGGTACAGACCTTTTGTGGTGTCCACTCGAGTGGTACCTGGAATATCCTCGCTAGGTGTTGATGGACTGTCCTCACTTGCCTCGTCACTGTCTGATTCCTCTTTTCCAAGAAATTGGTCTCTACGAAGCAATTCCATGGTCTGGGCAAGTGGTAGTCTTTTCAGCACAACCGTGGCCTCTAAAGAACTTTCGTAATCTTGTTGAAATGCTGCTGGAACGATAATATTACACTGCTTTAAAGATGCAATACCATTATTTCGTTTTAATGCCGTTGTATGTATGTTTGTAGTAATGGTGTTCGTTGTTAAAAGTGTAGAGTCTTGGTTTTGCTGATTTGTGTTCACGGCTGCAGTAACTTCGGAATCAACATCAAAATGTGTCTCAATGTGCTGAACGATTTCTAGTGGCGATTTGAACTCCAATTCACAATGAAAACATAAAAACGTGTATTTTCCGCAGTCTCTTCGGAAGATCTCTCCACACTTTATCGGGGAAGTTTTCGATTTCATGGTCCACCTACCAAACTTTTTTGTGGCTTACACAATCGCGCCTCGGCGCTTTTATCCGATCAAAAAATGAGCTTACACACGTTTAAAACGTTTGTGAACACTTTAGACGTGAAACTATATGGTTTTGCGCAGCGTAATTATGTTAAATGTGTTAATTTGCACGGCATTGCGCACTCGGCATCTTTTCGTGATGTTTTTATTTTTATTGAAATTGACTGACGTGACAGCAGCTTGATTATGTGTGGCGTTGTCAAGTCAATATATATTATATATATATATACTATAAATGCGTGTATGCGTGAGTTTAATTTTGAGGTCTTCTTACTTTTATAATTCAATTGGTATAAAACTTAAATTTCAATAAAGCGAATGCGTTTATAATTGTGGCGGTAATTATAAAAGTGGTCTAATTCACTTTTTTGGTACCGAATTTCAATTAGATAACTGTATAATATGTTTGTTTGTCACTAATGTGGCGGTGATTATTATATTGGCATAGTCACCTTTTCTGTCGTATCGATTTTTTTTCAAATAACTTTATAAAATATTTAAATTAAAAGTGATGAAATTAAAATGTGACTTAAACCACTATTATAACTACCGGTACAATTATACTTTTTGTTATTGAAAACGTGATAGCTGCTTGATCCTAATTACTAAATAAATTGTAAAATATTTAAGAAAATTCCATTGTGTCTTCGTTTCCAAAATGATTTATTGTGAATGATTCTTTAATATAACATCTGACATAAAATACTTGTACAAGAAAAAGAATATATATCTTATAAAAGCGAAAGAGAATATGGAAAAACAGATAAAAGGCAACAAATACGCGCAAAATTAGCATCTTATTTTAAAATAAATTTTAGATAATAGTATTTTTATTTTAAAATAAATCATGTTTTACATAAAATGCAGTGAAATCTACAGACATTCTCCTGGGCAATATATTTATGTATGCTCGGATTGTCAGGCCAGCTTTGCAACGTTAGATGATCTATTAGAGCACGTTGAAACAGCACATTTTCAAGAGACCCAAGAGCGGGAAGAGGAAACAATCGCTAACAAAGAAAATATATTTTTAGATGTGGGAGAAAACGACTATTGCAACGATAAGTCGAATAGAATCAAGAACAAAAACCCTAACAATGGCATTGGCAGACCCCTTATTGAAACGGCAAAATTTAATGATAACGGCCAAGTTCATGATGGAGTTTTAAAAATGAAACCATTGACTCAAAAACAAGTTTTGGATGGTAAATACAATTTTAACTTAAACGAGATTAAAACAACGGCAGAAAGCTCTCAAAATTATATAAGTTTGAATAAATGTAAATTTGGTGATATTACCTTTGATAATGCCAATGATTTACGATACCACGTCTCCGAATCACACATAAATAACACTTCATCGTTTCATTGCTCGATTTGCCAGATAAATATTTCAAAGAAATACAAATTTTACTTGCACGTGAAACGATTGCATCCGGATACTGCCCAAGCTATCCTTATCGCAGAGAACGCAGAGTATACCGAATTTAAATGTACCGAATGTGATGGTATGTTTGCCAAACAAATGGAATGGATAAATCACATGAATGATATGCATCGATCACCACAAAATGAGGACGGCCAGTTAGAAAAACCACACATATGTCTCTATTGTCACATAGTCTTTAATAACACTTTCAGTTTAAAGCATCATCTGGACACAAAACATCCCAAATGTTTTGTAAGGATTGAAATAAATCAGAAGATAGAAAATCTTGCCAGGAATATGAATCAAATGGTCTCTAATAACATAAATACGAATATCTGCAATGTCTCCGTTGAAAACACACCAAATCGTTACTCGCAAAGAATCATCCACACACTATCAGACCACGTTTATTCGTGCCAGTTTTGTGAAAAACTTTTTTCTGATAAAGGAGTTTTTATCAAACATCAACGAATACACAGTAATGAAAAACGATATAAATGTCATCGCTGCGATATGGTTTTTAAACAGCGTTATCAGAAAAGAATGCATATATTGCGTACACACAAAGATGCGTCTAAAAATGAATTTAAATGTATGTTTTGTTTGCTTACATTTAAACATCCATTCACACTGCAACAACATGAGATTTGCATGCACGATGTTCTTTATATTTAAATAAATACTATATCTGCAATATACCAAATATCCTCAAGAAAAATTTCAAGATTTCAAGGTTTTATTTATAATGAATTACTTATGTAAGATATTAAAATGTGAAATATTGCTATAGTTATAATGTATTTTATCTTATATTCGATTACATTGGTTTTTGTACGTCTTCAGAAAAATATAAAATATTAATTTCAGATAATTTTATATTTAGATTTTAGAAAGTAACCGTATGTAATATTATTTGATTATTTAGTAAATAAATATAAATAAATAAGTCTTAATGTATTATGATTTGTATGCAGTGCTAAAACAAAATTATAACATATGTATAAAATAGAAGAAAATGCTTGATAAATGTAATATTATTATAAGGCATTCGGCAGACAATTGATTTCATTACTTATTTAAAATTGTTACTGATTATGTTATTAATAATGCAAATTATTAAAGACATATTTGTATATATGGTAAAAATCTACTTAGAAATCTAAAGGAACATGCAAATGTTCTATTATTGAGTACAAAAATACAGGAGGCTCTATTTTTCTTATTAAATTATGATCTGTAATTTCTAGTCGATTGTTTTGAAACATCCGAGAGCAATTTTAATTTTAACACTTATTGAGGCACATTTGTGTTGTTGGCCCGACGACGAGTTCCACGACCGGTTAAAAGATACGACAAATTTACAGCTGGAAGATGCTCGTACTCGGACTTTAGCCGCGCCAACATTTTCTTGAGAAAACTTTCCAGGCGCAAACGTTTCTCATTCAACGTCTAAAAAAAGAAAAAAAAGATGAATTATACGTCCAATTATATTTCTGCATAGTTATGACATACCTTTGACGGAATTGGCATAAGTTGTACGATAGGTGTAGACGTTTTGCGCGGCAAATTAAATCCATCCTCGTTCTTTTTCTTTCTCTGCTTTACCAGCGACATGTTTACATCGTGTGGCTAAAAAGTGTATATATTTTGAATAAGTATTTGTATCCAATTGAATCGGTCGCTTTAATCTTACCAAATAGTTGCGAGACATCTTGATCTTTTGCTCAAACTTGTTGAAAGCATAGCACTTTGTGCACACCGGGTGCGAATGCTTTGAGATCTTTGAGAATAAGCGAGCAGCCTTGTCGACACGCAACTCACAAATGTACACATGCTGTTCGTCACTGTCCACAGGTCGTCCTTTGCAAAATGTAGTTGGATCCAATACCCAACATCGTCCCATCACCAGATCAATGGGAACCACTTCGTACAATGGTACACGCACAACCTCATTGTGATAGAATTTGCGACTAGGCTCATGATACGTTTCGTGCGGCCTCAGATAATGGTGTCCGAACACAAAACGTTTACCATCATTATCTTTCCACAATCTTTCGACACGGAAAATGTCACATTCACCGTACTCAATCTTTCCGATCGTCTTGTACGTGTGCTTTTGTACTGGTTCCTTAGAATTAGGCTCCGAAGCAATGGGTATATCACGTAAAACATAAACGGTATCAGTTTGTCGAATTTGCAGGTCACCACGCATCAAAGACAAATAGTATCGGTATCCCTCATCGGTGTATTCATCCAGCGTGATTTCTAGGTCAACAACACGTGGACCACATTTTTCACACAGATAATTATCGATCGATATGTCTGCACCAGTACACTCAGTATGCTGCCACACCAGACACTTGGAACACTGAATCATAAGCCCTTCATCTTTGAAAAGACCACATATGCATCGGATAATGTCTTCATTAGGATCAACGTGCAGCATCAATTGATTCGGTTTGTTTGGTACAAATGATTTTAATGACTCTGTGTCCCCGATAATTGTGGTAAGGCGTTGCAATACGTTTTCTTTTTTTTTCGAGTACATGTTGAGCAAATTCTGTGCAGCCTCTCCCTCGGATGACGACGAACCATAGAATTTAACCGCGTTGCCAAGCAGCTGTAAAATATCTTCGTCAAATAAGGCCACTTGTGTGTAAATGCCCTTCTCAACATTTGTCTCAATCGTTGATATATCTATTGGACGTGCGATCTGTTCATAATACGATAAACACTTTTTCTTCGAAGGAAGACTCAACTTGGCAAGTAAATATTGCCCGGAAGTATCTGAAATTAAAAATGAATTAAAAAACAATATATTGAAATACTTGAAAATAAAAATGTACCTTTAAAAGTAGACAGCTCTTCGCATATCTCACGTAGAATGCCAGCAATTCGAGCCGTTTTCTCAATGGTTGGGTCGTGCTCAGCAATGGTAAGTCCTCGCGTGCGAATATTTCTTGGTATGCGAAGCGCCGATATTTGTGCGGTTAGTGAAGCCGGAGCAACAGTTAGTGCAATTTTCTTCTTCATTCTAGATATCTACAAAAAACCACACACAGTTTATAATTTGAAATTAATATACTTAACAAAATAAATACCTTCCGCAAGTTACGCATTAGAAAACAGTGTCCTTTGATGATAAAGCATTGTTCCTTAGTTGTAGGTATGGCTACCTTCAAGTGTCTGGCACTTTCTTTTGTATGCATAAAAGATTGGTTTTTGTTAGCCTGATTCTTCCGTGGTCGACCAGTTCTACCTTTGTTACTTGCCGGTGCCAGTAGTACTTCCTAACAATTATATATAACAGTTAATAAGTAATACACTAAACTTATTTTAAAAACATACCTTCTTTTCTATTGGTTTAACACGTTGCGACTTGCCACCGATAACTCCACGACATTGTGGTGTATCGCAACGACACGGCTGACCCTCGGATGGATTAAACAACGAAAAGTTATAGTCGTATGTAAGTTCCTCACCAGGCTCAATAGTTCGGCTTGCAAACAGTGCCATGCGAAATAGGCCATTTACAGACCACTTTTGCATCTCGCAGTTAGGCGAACACGAGTGATTCACAAATCGTCCGTCACTTCCCATGCGATGCCCATCGATAACCAGACCACCGTCCAAATTCAAACAATAGTGATGTGTGTCTAGTGTGTACATTGTTGCCATGCGCTCCTTAAACTCGCGTTCAGTTACAATCTCACCGACATATTCTAGAATATAGGTACCCTTGCGAAGTTCCAGCTTTGTTTTGACACCCCATCCTTTATTCTCAGTCATGAACCTCTCGACTCCCGGTGCCACCATGTGCCGTTGAATTTTTGTATTCTGACACTTATCCAGGCACGGGCATGTCTTTGGCGAACACTCTGTGTACATTAGACGATTTAAACAATCCTCGCCACACTCCGTTTGCGGTTTGCAACTGCAAGGATGCTGATCTGTTGATGGATTTGCACGTACATCACAGTATACATTTGTTCGGATCTTGCGATAGTTCCAGCTGGGCACGGTATTGCGGTCAGGAAGCTTTGCATTGTCAAACGCCCACCACAAGTCATACGGTAGCATGAAATCTTCTTCGGAACGACGAAAATATCGATCACAGTATGGTGGTGCAGGAAGCAAGCCATGTGGAAACTCTTCAGGTGTATAATTTAGACGTACTGTTAGTGTTTTATCTGTTGCATTTATTGGATTTGTTTTGAAATAGTCCGAAAATAGTCCGGCCACAAGGTATCTCTTTTTAAGCTTGGGTGCTTTCTTTGTATCCATTGTCAGAGTAGAATCACAACTGGACTCGTCCATTGCTGGTCCCTCATCTGCTGGCAAAGGATCATGTTCAAGATAGTCAGTGTCGTCAAACGGTAATATTTCATAGTTTTCTTTAGAGATGTTTTCAGTGATCTCCTCAACAACTGACTTTTCTACTACTACTGGACTTGTTGACATACTAACTATAGTAGGCCTCCGTCCCCTTTTGTTTGATACTGATAATATCTTTGAAACCAGCTTGGGATCTGGTGTTGCTTTGATAGCTATAGGCTTCTCGGCGGCGAGCATTTTAAGTGTAAGACGTCTGCTTCGAATTGGAGCTGCTTTTACTGAATTCACAATTTCTTTAACTTCTTCAGATTGCTTCTTTTCATTTGACTCAGTTTTTGCTATTATCTGTGGCTTGTCCGCAGTCAAACCTAACAATTTAGCATGCTCCAAATTCGAAATCACCTTCAACCGAACAACAGCCATACGAGACGTACGCTGAATCTCCTGAATGTGATTTTCTTTGAGCTGTTCAATCGTTGATATTGCACGCAACCGTTTTGGCAAAGGAGTAACATCAGATCGATTAGCTGCATCCGGTTCGACTTTGTTTGTCTTGGAATTGGTCAGCAGAACTTTGTACGGCTTGATAGGTTCCTCGTCAAATGTTTTCTTTGTGATTTTAGAAGAGAAGTCGTTTCGTGTTGTGGTTGGTATCACTTTTAGAGTTTGCAGACGCTCTTCTTCTGCAATTGCAGTCGCAGCTGCTACTTCTAAGGCTCTTGCTTCCCTAGCAGCCTTTTCTTCACGTGTTGGACGTCCTTTCTTCCGAGCAACTAATTGAATCAAGGGGACGTTTTCACTCTCAGAGGATACATCACGCGAAGATTGGCAGTTTTGTTGTAAACGTTGTCGGGCTCGATCCAGAATCTCGTTCTTGTACCGTTTTAAAGTTTTGTTACTATCTGCTGAACTGTCTCTCAAGCGTTTTGATTTATCGTTAGTTCGAACCTTTTGTTTTGAAGTCGACGTAACTTTTTCAACAACTGTTCCTGCATGAACCTTCCCTTGCAGTCGCTCTAAGCTTACTACCGATAAACGTGGACGTGAGTTTCGCTCAATAAACGTTGAAGCAGTTTCGCCTGCCTTCGGTACTCGATCGCAATTTGCGTTTTTCTTATGTGTCACAGTAACCAGAGCTGTATTCGTTTTCGAAATCTTTGTCTGATCTGTTCCATCATCAAATGGTTTGGTTTCAATGCTCATCTCAACATCTGAAATATCTTTCTTCTTCTTCCTACGCACCGTTGGAAAACCTGTTCGGTTAGCTTTTTTGCGTTTGCGCTTCAACAGGAGATGTGCACTGGTTTTGTTGAGCAATGACTCAACGACACGATCAACTTTTTGGCTTGGCTCATCTTTTACGAGACGAGCAATGCTTTCTGTAAGCGTCCGCGGTGAATCAATTTCGGTTTTAGTGATGATGGACGGAATGGTAGGTATTTGTAGTTCTAGATCTATGGTTGGCTCAAAAATACCGGGCGGAGGTCTTGCGCTGCTTTTGATTACTGACGGACGCGTTGAAGACGATGTTACTCCTTTGGACGAATCAATTGCAATGGATGAATTCGTTGGTGGTACTGTTTTTGAAATTGTTCCTTTTTTACGAGTGCTTGCATCGGTCTTCTTTGCTTGGTGATTTTTATGTTGCACTGGATCGACTGCAGTGATGATTTGTTGTGAAACACGAGCAAGTAGATCTGCAGTGGAAGCTGTTGGAGACACAAAACTACGTGGTGTTGAAGATGCTGATAATGCTGTCTGTGTTTCCAAAAGATGTCGCTTCTTTGGTGTAATAGCTTTGTTTGATATTTTTACGTTTGCGTTGGGTGAATTCTTACTTGACCGCTGCACGGGCTCATCCACGATAATTTGAAGTTCTGTGTGACTACTTTTTAGTGTAGCCGTATCTAGTTGTTTGCTATCCTGTGCCGCTTTGTCCGTTAAAAGGTAATGACGTTTTTTCAATGGAAGCTTGTGATCGTCTGGACTCTGTGTCTGCGGTGTCTTTTTGTGTCGTCTCTTTGTTGAAGCTTGCGATGACGTCGAAACAGCATCAACGTTTTCTGATTGCTTGCGTTTTTTAAACACACGCTTTGAGGCTGCTTGCTTGGCTTGTTCCGTGCGCTCTTTTGTGCCAGTGTGAATGTGACACAATGTAGAGAATGAATTGATCAGCATATCTATTTGCATGTTAACCTCCGGATATCCATCAGAACGACAACGAGATTTCAGACGTTTGCGCCTGCGCCTACGCGGATGAAATCGAGATCCACCCGATCTACTACTGCAATGACTAACAGCAGACGATCGACGACACGTAATCGATCCGGATCGTGAGAAAGTAGAGCTACCACCACGAACTGAGGACGTGCCACCTGTGGATTGCTTATACAAATCTGACATTGATACATTTAACGAACTCACAAGTGACTCTTTAAGCTGAGAAGACGTGTCTATACCGGACAGTCGTTTTGTTACGCGTTCACAGAGATTATTAAGAATATCTTTGCCAGAAGTGGTTGGTGTTGAAACTGATGATCGGCTATTGTCCTCCTCAGCCGATCCTTTTTTACGAAACGTAGACTTTTTCATCAAACTACTATTAGACTTATTATGCAGTGAGTCTCGACTACTCTCTTCGCTCTGACCAAGACTCAGGCCAGCCAATTGCAGTATATCCAAATCAATAACCGGTGACTTGGCACCAAACATTTTCAATCTTCGTTTGCGTCGCACTTTCTTTAACAATTTCCCGCCACAATCACTACGATATCCACAACTCTTTGCTTTCATGCTATAGTCACTTTTATAACCACTACGTTTACTCTTACAGCTATAATCACTTTTGTAGCCAGACAATCCGCGGCGGCCGACACTTCCACCACAATCACTGACGTAATTACTCCGTGCAGCCAAAATCTTACTGCACACAGTACTCGAACCACCGTCGCTTTTGTATCCGCTCACACTGGGCCTACGGAATTTCTTGTTGATGTCTATTTTCCGCCATGCCGGATCCAGTTGGTCGTCTAGATTGGAAAACACGCTAATCTCACGCTTTTTCCGTCTAGGCGGATACAAAACGCGTTCAGTGGCATACATACTTTTCTCCAGACTTGCAATGTTCAGCTTAGGCAAAGCACTGGTAGCAGCTACGATCGGTTCAGATGGCTTGCGTCCTGGTTTTTTCTTAGGCGGCTTATTATTATCTAGTGGCATAACAGGACTGTTTGGAATTGATGTGATACCAGAGTCAGGTGAACCACTTGTTGGAACCACACTGAGTGTTGGCTGAACTTTCTTTGGGCGACCACGTTTTCGTTTAATCGCCGGTGCCTGCTCGACAATAGTTGGTGACTCGGATTTTACAACGTTCGCCAAGGTTTGCTCAGGTTTGGCAATACTATTCGAAATTGGTGTTGTATCCACCATGTGTGTGTCACCAATCATCTGCGTTTTAACCATAAAGTCTCGAAGTAAGTTTGAGGTGTACTGTGTAATTGGTGCGGACTTTGAATTCTCTCCGTCCGAACAGCTTTCCACACGCTGTATTGCCGCACTTACGAGAGCTGGTAGTTCCATGTCACTGGAAGAACCACCGTCTGCACCAAGTGACGGATCACACACATTAGAGGTAGTTGTGGTGGTGGTGGTTTTATCATTAAGGCTTTTTACGACTGGCTTTGGTTGGACACACTTTGACCGCTTCACAGAACTGTCACTGGAATCATCATCACTGCTATCTTCCGAGCCACTGCTTGTTGTCGCCGTTGTGACTTTGGTTGATTTGTCCCGTTTGCTCTTGGTTTTCTTAGACTTGCGTTTTTGACCAGTAGCCGGTTCTGAGCTACTCGATCCACTATCACTCTCAGTGCATGCCGAACAGTACGACGAACTTGACTCATTTGCATTTTTTTTCCGCGCTGCGGATTTCTTATGAGCTTTGTGAGTGGTCTTTAAGGAAATCTTACCAGTTGCATTATTGTTATTATTGGGCTTTACATTACGATTAGTAGACGATGGTATTGCTGCAATTTTCATGCGTAGTCCACCACTAGTGTCTGATCTACAAAAGTACATAAAATCTAGTAAAAACATTTTTTTAATATTATATTTAAATGAATTTACCTCATGACACTGAATTGTGTTGGTGGAGGCGACGATTTCTTCTTCTCATCATTGTTGCTAGAACTGCTGCTACTGTCTGATGAAGAGTCAGAGCCCTGAATAAACAAAAAATGTAAACTAAGCGATTTGCGTGTGTAAAAATGGTACTTACGTCGGAATCTGATGAATCCGAGGAATCCGAACTTTTCTCGTCTTGCTTTGCCGCTGCTGTGGTGGCATCATTACCGGTGGCCACTGCGCTCATATTTACTAAAAACAAAATTGCTAATGTTAGATGTTTGTATTTAAACTATTTAGTTTAAAACCAATGTGTACTAAATTAAAATTAGATTTTACACACTTTACATTTGCCAAGTAAGCGTATTGAAATGTTGCCACATCGTTCCAAAATGTACTCAATTAGATTTATAATTATAGATCATCCGTCTTATAAACGCCACACCTGACGCACGCACACACAGACACACACATACACACACATACATAACACGAAATACATGCTCTGCAATAACTGCATTTACACAATAATATCGAGTTTGTAAGGTTGGAACAGAAATTAACGAAAAACTGTATCGAGAAAGCGTTAAAAAACGCGCGCGCGTGTTTTCGTCGTCGTCGTCGTTAGTGCGGAGAGGTCAACTACCCGTACGAAATACATGATACAAGCAAAAGAGCCAATGCAACGTGCACCGGCTTAGCTAATGCGCCCGCGCGAGTATTCCAATCAAATATTGGTTTCAAAATAAACCCACGCACATATATAAATACACAAACACACGCGTAGGTATGTGAAGTGTAATTAGATTTAGTTATACACTTTATAATTAAAACAGTGCTAGAACATTCTTTTGATCCTTATTTTAGAGTACACGAATGCAAGATAATACAAATAATCTCAATCCAACAAACAAACTATTATAAGTGTTTGAAATTGAATTTGTTTAGCTCAACTCAAACTTGTATATCCACATTTCAGCGTAAGCACTCGGCACTCGAAACACGCACACAAACAAGCACCGCGTTACATAATTTCTAGTCCTTTTCGCCTTTGGTTATAATATTTTCAAATGCTAAATGTGTTGAATAAATTACAAACAGTATACCGCAAATAGTCTGGGTTTTTGTTATACCTTTTCAACCCTCTTTTAAAGTAAAATACATACAAACACACATCATATAAAGTATATAATCATAAAAACGAATCGCACCTGTGCTTAAAGTTTCCGACGTGGGCTGGTTCTGAGCGGCGGCCACCAATCGCCAGTTTTTCTCACTGGCAGCGGCGGCAACAGCATTCTGGAGATGGCAGTTGTTATCCGATGTTATTGTCGCCGACGTTCCGGACTGGTTTTGTTGCTGTGGCATTATCTCGCGGCAGCGATGCTATTTACCGTGCATCATGACATCTCGTACATTTTTAAGTGTGGAGCTAGCTTATATTATTTTTTTACCTCCGTGGCGGCGTACACACGTTATATGTATATATATATAAGACACTTCTCGTGTGACGACGACAGCACTGTATACGCGCACATTCGATTAATAAACACCGCGAAAAATCGCTTATCGCACACTCTATTTTTGGAGTCTCTGCATAAATTAAAAAACGAAAAAAAAGGTTTTGAGGTCACATAATATTTTGTGTGCTATAAGCACATTTATTTTTTAAATTGTATTTTGCAATATATTATATTGTTTTTTATGTGAGTTCTCTGTACTGGCTGCGTTTGTGACAAACACGCGAACAATGGTGCAATAACACCTCGAACAACACGAAATTGCATTGACGGAATTTTTATTTGAACTCTATCACATATAGATGCATGAAGGCTTATGCGGTAATCGTATTGGTGGGGCTGAAAATGCTCTGCAGATAACGACAGCCCGATATACATATACGTGTGTTGTAATTGGTATGCGGAATTGAGGCCAACGTTGGCTCTATGTGTACGTATGTTTACAAATCTCAAACGGACGACCAGAAATGCACTAGGAAAATATTCACGCACATAACACTCGACACATACACATATACACCTAAGAACTTATAAGATGGCCGCGCGCATATAAATGGCTCTACAAATTGGGTTCTTTTGATTGAGAATTGGTTGTTGTTTAATACATTTTTTTGATCTCGCTTTTGCGCGTGGTTATCGGCAAACCTTTTGTTGGTACTTTCATTTGCTTGATTACACTTGATCACACTGCAAACTACTATTTTTGACAAAACGAACAAACGTACGTAAAACGGGAGATGCGCTCATGACATTTTTTTGTTTTATGACATGTTGATCGAATGCACTGAACTGCAAGTTGACTGCAATGAGAGTGGGTTCACTTTTGACGTTTGATACCTAAGTGTCTACAGTCACGGAGTTATTACCTTTTTTTAAATTATTTAAAGTTCACAGTTAAAATCATACAATAGAACCATTATTTTGTCGTGTTTTTAATTGATTTGATATACTTTTTTAATCTAATTTAATTTTTAAATTTTAAATACCGTTTACAATTTTAACGTCGATAAGGCAGATTATGACATGCCTCCTTTTTTACTCATCAAAACATTTAGCTCTCTCTTGAGTTTTGGTTCTCTGTTTACAATTATTTTATAATCTTTGGCATGACGTTTTGCGCTAGTTAACATATTTTTTGCACATGCGAAAATCTTTAAAAATATATATTTTCCTAAATTTTCCGAGATTCGCAGTTGTAAATGCTTTCTATCACAGTGTTTAAATGAATTTGTCTCGCGCCAACTTTGGACAATGCTACTCGGGAGCGGCAGTACTGCGTTCAAAGTGGTTTTGCACAAGAATCTCAAGAAGATGGATTAGTCTTGATCAGTCCACCACTGCCGTGCTCAAAGCAAAGGTTGTTAAACTGGAGTCAGATGAGCCGCGTGGTTTGGCACCGGACAAAGCTCGTGTTGTCATTTGTGGCGGCGGTGTTATGGGAGCTGCTGTCGCCTATCATTTGGCTCTGGCTGGATGGGGAGCAGACACAGTTGTGTTGGAGCAAGGACGGTGAGTCGACATTGACATTATTCAACATATATATTATTTATTTGCTGAGATTTTATATTCTTTAAAGTGTTGGTGGAGGAACCACTTGGCATGCCAGCGGTCTGGTCGGTGCATTTAAGCCATCATACTCTCAAGTATTGCTGGCCCAACAATCTATCAAACTTTTACAAGAGCTGACCGATCGTGGATTGCCAACCGGATGGAAGCAGTGTGGATCATTAAACCTAGCCAGAACTCGCGACAGAATGACAAATTTTCGTCGTATGAAATCACAGAGCATGTAAGATTGTGATAAGAGAGTTTATAAATAAAATACATATAATCTTAATGCCATTTTTATAGTGGCTGGAATATTGAATGTGACCTACTAACACCAGCACAATGTAAAGAAAAATGTCCGTTAATTGAAACAAGTGACCTGATTGGTGGTATGTGGATTCCAAAGGATGGCGTCGGAGATCCGAAATTGGTTTGTCAGACACTGATTAGCGAGGCCGTTAGCATGGGAGTGACCGTGGTTGAAAATTGTGGTGTAACACAAGTGCTTCAGGAACACGAAAAAGTACAGGCTGTGCTCACAGAAAGTGGACGGACAGACTGTGAATTCTTTGTGAACTGCTCTGGATTTTGGGCACGTGGTATTGGGCAACTATCCGAACCGTATGTAAAAGTTCCGTTACATGCGGCCGAACACTATTACCTGCACACAAAGTCGATCGAAGGGCTTGACCCGATGACACCGGTGGTACGCGATTTAGACGGACAAATTTACTTCCGAGAAAACAACGGCCGAATCCTTGGAGGTGGTTTCGAGCTCGAAGCAAAGCCAGCTTACGAAGACGGCACAATTCCGCGTAAATAGACTACAATTGTGCGGATAACAAAAAAATACAAATTTAAATTTCGGTTGTAGTTTCTACGGCCGATCGTGAGCTGCCTGCCGATTGGGATCATTTTCATGTGCTGCTAGAGCAATTGTTAAAACGTGTGCCCAGTTTAAAGAAAGCATCGCTAGATCGCCTGTGCAATGGTCCTGAAGCATTTTCACCGGATTGCAAGTGGATCTTGGGCGAGAGTCCAGAGGTAAATAAGTATTTACTTATATATTAAAATATTGTGATCTTACTCATCGATTCCAGATTCAAAATTATCTAGTTGCTGCCGGAATGAAAACGGTTGGTATATCGGCGGCTGGAGGTGTTGGCAGAGCAATTGCCGATATTATAACGAAAGGCTACTCACCGCTGGATATTTGCGAACTGGACATATCTAGATTTTTAGGACTGCACAATAACCGAAAATTCCTGCGCGACCGCGTTCGAGAAGTGCCCGGCATGCATTATGGACTATCTTATCCATTTCATGAGTTCAGCACGGGTCGCAATCTACGAATGTCTCCCATATTCCCAGCGCTCAAGGACCAAGGAGCCGTTTTCGGTCAGACAATGGGTTACGAACGTCCAAACTATTTTGACAAACAACCATTGGCTGAGAATGATCAAAATGAATTCAGAATCTCAGATATGAAAACATTTGCAAAGCCACCGTGGTTTGAATTTGTGGCAGCAGAATATGATGCGTGCAGAGAGAAAATCGGTTTGGCCGATTACAGTTCATTTGCTAAGATTGATCTGTGGTCAAAGGATTTGGCAGTGGTGGATTCATTGCAGTATCTTTGCTCAAACGATGTCGACGTTCCAGTCGGCTCAATTATTCACACTGGAATGCAGAATCATCATGGTGGGTACGAAAATGACTGCTCGCTAGCGAGATTAGCAGAGAATCATTATATGATGATAGCGCCTACGATTCAGCAGACACGATGTAAAATGTGGATCAAACGTCATTTACCGTCAGACGGGCGCGTTAGTATGGCTGACGTGACCTCGATGTACACGGCCATTTGCATTCTGGGTCCGTTTTCACGACTGCTCTTGTCAGAGCTGACTGACACCGATCTGTCGCCACAAAATTTTCCATTTTTTACTTTCAAGGAACTTGACGTAGGACTGGCTAATGGTATCAGAACAATGAATTTAACGCATACCGGTGAGCTGGGATATGTGATGTACATTCCCAATGAGTTTGCACTGCACGTGTATTCAAGACTATGGGAATCCGGCCAAAAATATGGTATTCAACATGCTGGACACTACGCAACGCGAACGTTGCGTATAGAAAAGTTTTATGCGTACTGGGGACAAGATTTGCACACGTACACTACACCGCTGGAGTGTGGCAGAAGTTGGCGAGTGAAGTTCGATGTATGTATTTTGGAGGTTAATCTCTTTGTTTTTGCGTATATGATGTATTGTTTATACTTTTAGAAAGGAATCGATTTTATTGGAAGAGAAGCGTTGATAAAACAACGCGAGGAAGGTGTTCAACGGATGTATGTGCAATTGCTGGTGAACGAACACGATCCAGAAGTAGATATATGGTGCTGGGGTGGAGAACCGATTTTTCGTAATGGTGACTACTGTGGACAAACGACAACAACTGGATACGGGTATACGTTTAAGAAACCCGTGTGTCTGGGATTTGTCAGAAATATTGAATCGGACGGAAGTTTTGGCAGAGTTACCAATGACTTTGTACTGAGCGGAGATTACGAAGTAGAAATCGCTGGAATCAGGTAAATCTCAATGTTAACATATTATTTTGTTTTAACCATTTTTTTTAAAGATTTCCGGCTAAACTTAATTTACACTCACCGAATTTGCCAACAAAATTCCCCGATCATGAGCGAGAGGCGTACAAAGCTACGCGTGATAAGCAGGACGATCAAAGTCTGCTTTCATCCAAAAAGGACAGTCGATTCGATTAGATATTTAAATCATTTTGTACAATAGCATTTTATTATCGCATTAACAGTTTTTTGAGAAGGCTAAAAGTCTTCATTTACCGTGTGACTGTTGATTCAAAATCTATCCCTTGTGTAACAATAACAAATTTGTGTTTTTTGGACCGTGATATTCAATTTTTTAGTTAATTTTCTCCAATGTTCTATTTAACCATTGTATTCATATATGTATAGAGTTTTATTGTTGTTTATTTATTGTGAATTTATATGATGAAAGTTTTACCAATAAAGTTAAAAGTCGTTTCTGAAAATACGCATAACATTTAAGTTTAATATCTTGGCTGATTTTTCAAAGAATAGATAATTAAACACCTTTTTTTAGATAATACGCGCTTGTATTAAGAAAATAAAAATGCTTCTCAAATAATGAGAATTTGTTGGTGTGTCTTTGTATATAAGAATTCCGGCGAGTGAAAAGTGATTAAGTGAAAAATGTGATTAAGCTGTAGCTGCTTCTTTGTTTTCCTGAATTTGTGCTACTTTCATTTCGATAACATCCATCACAGCGTTCAACACTTTTGACTTTTGCTGACCAATTGAGTCGATTTTATCCATTTGCTCCTGAACGAAATCCACTTTGCGCTTGAAGTAGTCCTTAGAGCTGTCGAGATCCTGTGTGTGAACAGTTCAATTTTACGTGAAGTGACCGCAGACATTAAACCAAACACTCACCTTCTCTGCGTAGTATCCAGTGCCGACGTCAATGATGAACGTATCTATTTGTTTAACGACTCCGGGAACGTACATGCTGCCGGTCAACGGCACCAGAATCTCCTTGTCTTGCCAGCTAGGATTAATTTGCTCCAGTGCGTCCTTTGAGCCGGAGAACTTTGTTTTTGCAATTTTAAGCGTCTGCAGCGACTCCTGGAACACGTTCATTTCCTAGACACAGCAGAACAAGGAAAATTAATACCATACATTACGTTTTTTTTGCTCACACTCCCACACCAATTTTGGTCAGAGAATCTGACGGTGTGCTACTCGTCGTGTACACTCACCGACTCGAATTCCTGTTTAAGTTGCTGCAATTGCTGTAGCGACAGCTTGGTGAGATCAATCTGCTGCATGCGCTCATCGTTTCCCTCGGGTTTGGTGGAAGCCATTTCGATGATTTAATTTCTACGGGAATCGGGAAAACGGAAAAAAGTGATTTATCGAAACGAATTTCTTTTTGGCAAAAGCAATGCGCTCGAACAGATGTCAAATTATAGCGGTGCCAAGAATAGTGGTACCATACTTGAGAATTGGTCCCTTTTCATGTCAAAACTTAGAAGCGATGATGTCACTGTCATTTGTCATGTATATCCATTGATATTTGATATATAAACTATATATAGTTAATATACTAAAACCGACCAAAGCACAAAGTTCAGGAAAATACATACATGGCGTTAAACTTGTACTTAACCATCAGAAAATATACATTTTTTCCACTTTTTTTCAAGAGATTATTTAAAAAATAATAATCTTTACATTTAATTTTAAGGCGATAATCCGCCTACAAGAAATGTCATCAAAAGCAAAACGTCAAATCAACCTGCAAATAAAAATAACCTATAAAATGACATTTAATTACATATTACACAATTTGACATTTTCCCATTGCCCTGCAGAGTACAGAGTTCCCGAAAAGGTGCTGAATCCGTTTTGTTATGGCCTTGGTCCCTAGTTTGCTCCGATCATTGTATGTCAAGAACGTAGTAAGCCCTCGTGGTATCAAAATGTCGGCTATGTTACGTGCTGAAAAGGTCATCGAAGAGATGAAGGGCAAGAATCCATACTACGATAAGTACGCTTCAAAGATTGCAGCTCTAAAACAGGCCGCCCCTGAGGCGTTCATGGAACGCATTGAGAAGGTCGAGAAAATGTCCACCGGTGCATCAAAGGCTCCAGTATTAGAAGCAAAGAGGTAAGTGATATAGATTTGAAGAAGCTGCGACATTTTACAAAGCATGATGTTTTTTTGTACAGAGATTATTCGGAACTGCTGAACCCTAAAAAAGAAATCAAGAAGACAACCAAACAGGAAGTACAAGAAAAGAAACTCAGTGACATCATGAAAGTGGAGCTACTAGACGACAAGAGTGTAACCGAAATCCAGCAAATTTGGATAGAGTACCACAAGCAAAAGGAAGTATTGGTGGCTGCTATACCGACGGAAGTGTTCGATGCCCAGATCCAGCGAGGCAAGAAGCACCCGCATTTTATTGTACCATTACCACGCAGCGAAGGCTTTGAGTTCTTCTTGCTGCAGTTCGCCAACAATTCGGTTCATTTCACACCGCTTCTGTGCTATCAGGTACTGAGAAGATTTTTCTATATTTATATTATGAAACGATTTTAATATCTGTGTCATTGACTAACTACAGGTACACAAGGAAAATGCTCCGGAATGTCTGAACATGGTGCACTACACCGAGCTGCGTGACCGTGGTGTTGTGCTGATGCGCGGAGAGTATGACAAGAACGTCATCACCGCACAGGAGGCTCAGTGTCTGGCCAATCAACTGCAGCTATACTACATTCAGAATATACCTTCAAAGCTGGAGTTGCTTGAGAAATTCACTAAGACACCGGAGAAGTTTCAGCACATGGATGTGATCAAGGAGTTGGAGAATTTGACAATGTAGATGGCAAATGGAATAGATAATGTACAATTTTACCAGTAATTCCGGGCGTTTTTGAGAAATAATATAACATTTATTTCTAATATCTTTTTTTGGAATTTATTTTAGTTTTTCATCTTTTACGATATTTTAGGTTCAAAGTATGAAACCTAGTTATTGGTTTAATAGCAGTTTCGATAGAATTACGAAATACTAGTAGAGTATAAAGGTCCAATTTGCCTTTAATAGCAATAATAATATAAAGATATATTTTAGCTTATCATCATAATCATAAGTTCAACCAATCCAAATACAAATTTTAAATTATTGTTTTTTAGAGGAAAATACAAAGGCATCAGTTCGAAGCTTACCTTGTATAATGAAATTCGAGTAGAGCAAACATTAAAAACTCAAAATATATACATCTAGTAGTGCAGAATTCTTCAGAGAGTAAGCAAAACTTAAACATTTTGTTTCGATAATCTTGGCTATACAATTTTCTGCTTTGTCTCCTTTACATTCCTTAACTGAGAGCTTATTCTGAGAAGTTCTTTAAATTGTCACAGGACTATATGTATATAATATGTACTTTCAAGGAGAGAATTAAAATGTTATGGAAATGATATATTTATCGCAATTGCTTGTAAACAGTTAATCATATTTTCAGTGAAGGATATCAAAATTCCAAGCGTGTATAAAAATTATAAGCCAAATAGCGCCCGAGATTTTTTTTTCTCTAAGCTCCCTAAAAAAAATCAAACTTTGAACTTTATTTTGTTTATCCATACTCATTTGTCATTTTAGACTTTGCTCTAGCTTAGAGCTAGCTCTAACCTAGATAGTCGAAAACGACTAAGTAGTTTAGAGACGAGGTTTTTCGGTTTGTTGAAGTGGTCGATTTTGATGCTAATATTTAGTGGATTGTGGGATGATTACAACGATTTAGACGACGAGGAGTACAATTATTTCCAAAAAACTATACGCACGAATTCATCGGGATAAATATGACGACGTGGACGGTTCAGTCTAGCTCTAGACAGTACACTGTAAAATAATAGTTTGACCAAACAATAAAAGTTGAAGTGGGCATTTCTATCAAATTATTGAAGGCTATTCAGTAAAAAAAAGTGTTCAGAAGACGTTTGGGATATCCTGTAAAAAATGTATTGATAAAACCAAAGAGGTTTCTTTCTACAGAGAATCGCGAACATAAAAAACAGACTGTCAAGGGCCAAAATCTTGCCAAAACAGGAAACCAGATTTCAGTATTCCGCCAAGCACCGTTTAGCAATGAAAAATGTAAAGAAACAAAAGAAAATATCTGCCTGCAACAGCATCTTTGGCTTCGGTCAATATGGAAAAGACAACTACAAAACCACAAAATCCGTAAAACCGTAATTTGTTGAACAATTTGGGTATTGTTTTTCAACTAATACAATTAATACCTATGTAATAGCCATCCCCTCGAAAATAATAGCACTCTATATATAACTTGTAAAATTGGTTCCGTTAGAGTTTGATGGCATTGTAGATAGATCAAATGCCCGGACTAGTCCGTTATAGGGTCCGCCTGTGAAAACTGGAGAGTGTGTTTGGCAGTCGCGCAAATTGGTTCAGGGTGCTGTCAGAACAGTGCGTTACCCGGAGACATCACAAAAGCCACATCCCCAAGAGATTCATCTGACAATAATGGGGCACCTCTGCAGTATGTACAGCCGTTGTGGGCATCTCCATAGTCAGTATATAATACCAAAAATATATTATCAAGATGGTATCAGAGATAGGCATCTTGAACTCTTGAGGCCGTCTTTAAGCCAACCAACACGTACATTATAAAATACCCACGATCAATTTAAAAATAATATAATTTATTTTCTGTAAAGAATCATACAGCTTTCGGCATAACTTATAGACTCCCAAAAATATATAAATATTAATAATTTGTATTTGAAAATGAAATCTGATTTCACGAAACTAAAATTACTTGATTTATCAACCGCATTGGGACACCGTCCATACCATTTTTAAACCGCATTCAAAGAGTGTAATTCGATTACTATTACTCCGCCGCGCCGCCGCCGGCCGCTGTACGAAGATCAAACCACAACATAATATAAAATAATGTAAGAAGCAAAAAAAGGTGGAAATTCTATTCGATTATTATTTGTTGCTCGCGACTTTTTACCTTTGCTTTGCCACATCGACATCGCTTCATCGCACATCACAAACGAGAACGAAGCTGAGTGAGGTACGAGAACGAGATTACAGATTATTGAATATTTATTTTGATATTCGATTTTGGAGAATTCGCTTACTCACAAATTCAAGACAAAATTGAAAATCATTTTTTTTTATTCGTGAACATTGATTGTTTGTTTGGGCGATCGAAACCCGGTTCGCCGCGCGCGTTTGGAAGTGCATGTGTCTTCGCTTTTTGCATTTTTAGTTTTCCCTTTTAGTCGTGTATTCGTTTTTGTGTGCACAACACACTCGATGTTTTATTTTTTCTACCGCGCCGCGCTTCTTCGATATTTCGCGTTTGTTTGTGTTTCTTTGATTCTTGTGTGTCTGTTTGCAGCGGCCCTGTTGCCTGTTGCGCTTTGTGCTATGCACCGCAGCCGCGCGCCGCGGCCAGTGTAACCGTGTGTTTTCAAGGTGACGGACCGAAAATCAAAATTGGATCGCGATCCGCGAATAAGAAAGTGGACTGCGCGTGACTGATGCTCTGATCGTCGTCTCGTCCAAGTGTTTAATCTATATTAATATTGTTCATTGTTATTATATTGTATCTAATATAAGTTAGCACATTTAAATATGGTCTGCTAAGAATCTGATTAGAACGCAGTTTGATATTTTGCTTTGTGCGTGTTTCTACAGGTTTGCGCGTGTGCATTAGATATACAAATCTAAATACAACTGTAAAAGTGGACCCGCGTACGTGTTTAAAGTGTAATAATGCAATTACATTGCTGTTTTGTGTGTCTATAATATGTGTAAACGTTTATTTATAGATTCTTATAGGCTTATGTTGCCTTTGCCAGTCGTGTGTGTGTGTGTGCGAGAGGTGAGGATATTCAGCGGTATGCATAAACAATGGTAAGTAAACGGGCACCAAAGCGAAATTACGAAATAATATGTATACCTAAACTAAAAGTGTATTAAATTAAACAGTAATATATACTTATGTTTTAAGTTAGTTAAATGCATACACTATATTATATATTGTATTTATAATACAGTACACAAATCCAGTTTATTATGCTTTGTGCTGTGCGCCATATTGTTTTGTTTCATGTGCGCACAGTTTGTTTTTGTTATTCCCTTTTGTTGTTGCATTGACATTGCGTTTCACGAAAAGAGCATGTATATAAATATAATATACGTTACGTGTACCTGGATATGCATATATTATTTAGTTTAGTAGAAGGCGCGAGTGCATGGCGAAGAGAAAAACCATCGTATTTTTTTTATTATTCAAATAATTAAAAATATAATAAATATAATAAATGCAAGTATATAATGTCTGATTTGTTAAAATAAATATACGATGTACTGTAGTAAGTATACAATAGTGTCATTATATAAGATTATTTAGATGATATTATGCGGTTTCCTTAGTACGTAAAGTCTACTAATAATTACTTTAAAAAATACCATCTGTTTTCGCTTCATGTAAATAAATTCGTCTTAAATTACAGTATTTGTACGAAATAAATGAAGAGCGACGTCGAAATCTGCATTCTGTTGTGGAATGTGCTGCGCGCGCACGTTCTCTGCTGTTCTCTCATCGTCTACGCGCGTCTTCAAGACATTGGCCTTATTTTACTATGTGTAAAGTGTAAAACGTGCTTTGTATATTTATGCTGATCTTTTTGTGTACACGCATCGCAAACCGGCATTATATTCGGTACTTTCTCTTGTTACTCTGTAATTATAAATTATTTTGTTTTAAAAAATGTTTGTATTTTTGCAAAAAAAGCAGCAGCCAAAGGCATAAACTGTACTTATGATCCCATGCGGGTTTGGGTGGGAACCCCCCCGAAACCGAATAACAACATTTTATTTTTGGGAAATGAACCCGTTGGAAGGGAAGGGGTTGAAATATTTGAAAAAATACGGAGCGTTCTGTAATTTATATAATCTATAAAAATAAAATGGGTAAAATCTAAATGTCCCTGCAAAAGATATTCAAAAATTTGCATATTTTATATAAATTTATAGAGGGGGTTGAGGGAGGGTTAAATACAAAAAAAAAAACACAAAAAAAGATGTTAAATTTTTTTTAAATAAACTAATGTATACAGTCTAAAGTTTTAGGGGCCATACCCTTTTTTAGGGCAATGACAATTCCAACCTTAGTTTCTGGTCGGCTGACTCATACGAAATTAAAAGAAACATCTGTATAGAGAATGGGGTCCACGGCTCCAAAAACTGAAGGGTTGTATAGGTTTGACCTTTTATAAAATAATGACAACATTTTTTTCCTTCCCCTCCCCTCTCTATAGAAAATTGTATAAAGTAGGGCGTTTTTTTATAATATCTTCTGCAAGGGTGATCAGATCCCTTGCTTCTTTTCAAATTAAAGATATTTTAAATACATTTATTTTTATACCATCAAACACAATTACCTTAAATTACTGAAAGCTCCAAAATATTTGATCTACATTTTTTACAAATCTTTGAACCCCTCAATGATTTGTTCTAAAAATTTAAAAAAAGGATATTTGCTGTTAAGTACACTCCTTTTGAGGGGCGGGGTAAAAAGTCATCATGCGCTAATACCTAAACTGCACTTTTGCTAAGAAAGGTAGTGGGAAGGGTTATAATATAGTGTTAAAGACCGCTTTAAAATAGAAGATAATATTCTGCGTGATATTAACATTTTATTGAAAATTCTTGCCCTTTCTGATAAATATACCTCCTTCTCCTTTACAAGGTTAATCTTCTGACCCTAAATATCAAGATATTTTTGAAATGATATTTCCCCTTAGTTCTATATATATATATATATATATATATATATACTAACAATATATATACTAAAAAAGGTATTGTAACCTTTTAACATAAAAATCAAACATTCATATAAAATCCACTATATTTAAGGGTGTATACGCAGTTGTAACGCCAAAAATTGTACTTTTTTGAAGTTTTAAAATTCGATACATTTTAGGAATCTTTTAGTATTTTTATTTGCTTAAAACCATGTGAACTTAAGATAAGAAAATAAGTGCCTTAAATACAATTATTTACATTCCAAATCACAAATGATATAATACAAAAACAAATACTATTACATATATTCACATTGGAAGGATAGAAATATATAAATTTAAAGGCTTTGGTACACAGGAAACAATCGAAACACTTGAATGACTTGTTCAAACTACTACAAGTGGACCATTCAAGATCGGAATTCTCAATACTTATATGTTGTGTACGTTTACAAACTTTAAATTCTAAATGACATTGCGCATTTTGTTCCCTTCGTGGCGTGTGTATACTCTCATAAAAGTAAAGATGCGATGAACGCTATAACACAAAGAATAGTATTTTTGTGTAAGAGTGTGTAGAAGAGATGTTTAATTTTTTGTTGTTATTCAATTGAAGAGTGTGATGGGCGACCACTTGTGGTTCAATATTTTGTGTTCGTATATGCCTTTTAGTGAACAAATAATTCGATGCATTTAGTATACAAAATACAAGTGCGACTTATTCTTGTTGTATTATATTGTAGTATATATACATGGCTCAGAGAAAATTAATGGCCAATCGGCCAGCAAATAACATAAAAATGAATACATAAAACAAGCAGTACACTCTTAATAGTATTACTGTCGAAATATCTTAAGAACGGCTCATTAAACGGAAAAAGCTGGTGCCAACAAAAATGTTTAAATTTAAAGAGCCTTTAGTTTACTAGCTACTTATACTTACTATACAAGGTACAAAGTATATATAAACAACATCTTATAATCATAAGACTGAACCATATATAGTTTATACAGTATATTTTCTTATATTTCTTTAAAAAAATGCAACAGACATTTTTCCTTATACTTCTTTTATATCTACATCATTTTCTATTATTTTTATTAGATTATGTGCTCGTTTTTGAATATATTTGGTCATGTTTTGAAACACAAAAGGTTTTTTTGAAAATGTTTTTTGGTAGCAACATTGTCAATTAAAATTCAGCCAAAACACACTGTAAAAACAAATCAAACCTATACAATGTAGCATATACATATAAATAAATAAAATCAACATTTCTTTACGTAACTGCGTATGTTTATTATTATTATTATTTATGTACATTATAGATAATAGTTAACACGCAGCGTACGTCGTGTCGACGCCGCCAGTGCTGAAAAAGGTTCTTCAGCATCGTGCTTGCGCCTAATACGATTTATATTTTATTATTGTGTACGTTAAAGGTGTTTGCGGAAGTGTAACACATTTCGTAATTGATATATGCTTGGTTCTACTGTTGTGTTGTGTTGTATGTATGAAATTTCGAGGAGGTCGTTCACACATATTTTGTGAGAAGGTCTAAACTTGTTTTTGATTTTTACCGCGTACTCGCACACATAGATAAATGTTACCAAATACAATCTCATCGCACGCGGTTCAACAGGTATAAAACGCTACGCATTGATTTATTAAATAATTTAATATGTTTTGATTATAGGTGTTTATGTGTACACTCAT
Source organism: Bolitophila cinerea (assembly GCA_010015015.2). NCBI lineage: Eukaryota > Metazoa > Arthropoda > Insecta > Diptera > Mycetophilidae > Bolitophila > Bolitophila cinerea. The sequence goes on along the minus strand of JAAAKO020006351.1, from coordinate 1,197 downwards.
TTAGAGCATACAAAAATATGCACATTGTTCAATGACAGAGAATAAAACGCTGACACCAAATAATAGTCAAAGCGTGGTGCGCACACGAGCCAAACGATTGTACGAGTTTCCGAAAAATCTGCAGGCAATGCGCCATTTCATTATGCAAAAATCTATTGAATTGCTTGTTTATGTAGTGCTATGCCATTTGTGTCTCTGGCTACCATATAAAGGGTGTTTGGATTTTATATTGAAGTATATACTTTCTATTGTTGTATTTTTCTAAAAAAAAAAATTAACAATAAATTTAAATAAATACCAGTTTATTATGTTTTTTGAATTTGATTTTATTGATTCACTATCTTTCAACAATCCATCTGGTAGGATTTCTAACTTATCTATAGCAGACACCCTGTCCACTAAGAGCAGCCGCCAAAGAATGCAATTGCAGGCGGCACAGTGCGAGACGTATACACTTCCTTTTGTCTATGTCTATAGGAGTCAAGTATAATTTAATATGCGTAGGAATTTTGCAGAGGAGAACAGGCTTTTACGAGCTATATGTTAACATACAATATTCGCCTATATATTATGTACGAGTATGTGTGACTTTTGCCGGTAATGTAGTCGGAAAATGTTTTTGTTTTCCCGAGCATGTGATATGTACATTGTACACACAGTTTAAAATCCAAATAAAAGACACACGGTTCAGGCATTGTTCTCCGGCATAGTTTTGCGTACGGACTCAATGAAGTGCACTCGTGCAACACAAATATACTTTGCATATATTTGCATAGACACACTTCAACGTAACATATATTAACGGATGAGAGTAAAGTTTTAGATAAACATTATAAATTGGGTTGACAGCTTTAGTGATAATAATAACTTTAAAGTGTCAAACAATCGTGATTTGTTGTTTACGTATACGCATAGATTCTGTATATTTTTCCAAAGAATATTTTTCAGGTCCATTCCTTTTTTTATGTATATATATTTATATATGTATGTAATTATAGTATATATTTTCTCTATCTTTATTTTGTTAGTATTTTATATAAAACATATTTTTTCCTTTGCATCTTTAGTTTTTAAATTAAAATATATATACTATATATTGTATCGAGTGCCAACATCATGGTTATTTTTGACTATAGATTACCCGCAATAATGACACTTATATATATATATATATATATATATATATAACATATATAA